>MCJB01043576.1:170740-282013 GCA_002018475.1 Nicotiana obtusifolia
ATTTGAACTCAGTTTTGAAAATTAAATGATGTTTTCAAATGATTTTTTTTATGGATCGGGTGACACGCCGTCACGAGATATTGCGCTACTGAATCCCCCACAGTAAGCGCCGGGTACCCAGGGAACGGGTGGCACACCGCCACAATAGTCATGGCTTGCATTGCATTACATTACATTTTTGGTTGTGTTGGTGTTGTTTCCGTTTACTTCATGTTATCTATTTGAGATGTTACATGTTATTACTGTTCCATCGTGGATTTCTCTAAGTCTTATGTGTTTCTTACTTTCAGTCATTATTTATATGTATTACTCACTGAGTTGGAAGTACTCACATTACTCCCCGCACCATGTGTGCAGATTCAGGCGTTGTCGGTTCCGCTCCGAGGTATTGACTACTATTGTCAGAGCGGTGATTCAGAGACTACGAGGTAGCTACTAGTGTCCGCAGCCCGTATCTCTTCTACCTTGTTGTTTCCACTATTTTCAAACAATCATGCCAAAGATATTGTAATAGTTATTTTATTATTAGGATTTCATTAGTGGCTCATGACTTGGTGAGACCCCGGTTCGGACTGTAGTCGGGATGGTTCCCTACATTTTCCGCTAATTCCTGTTGTTAAACTATTCTTATATTATTTTCGTGTTGCTAACTGTTTAAATCGAGGTTTAGTTGGATTGGCTGGCTTGTCTTCACGAGAGGCGCCATCACGACTGGGTTGGGATTTTGGGGTCGTGAAAAGAGGTACAGCCGCTCTCCTGTTTTCGGTGTATGCAGCAAAGGTGGGCTAGACAGGTACCTTTTAAGTTCTTCTAATGCGTGTTGGCACTCCGGGGTCCACGAGAAGTTGTTCTTCTTTTTCAATTGATTGAAAAATCGGTGGCTTTTATCGGATGATCTCGAAATAAATCGCCCCAAAGCGGCTATCCGGCCTGTCAGCTTTTGTACAACCTTAACATTATCCACAACTGTGATGTCTTTGATGGCCTTGATCTTCTCGGGGTTGATTTCTATTCCTCGATTCGAGACCATGAAACCGAGGAATTTGCCTGAGCCACACCGAACGCGCATTTCTCCGGGTTCAGCTTCATGTTGTATTTTTTCAGCACGTCGAATGTTTGCTGCAAATGGTTCAAATGGTCCTCTGCTCGCAGGGACTTAACTAACATATCATCAATATAAAACTCCATCGTTTTCCCTAGTTGTTTTTCAAACATTCGATTTACTAGGCGTTGGTGAGTGGCCCCTGCGTTCTTTAACCCGAATGGCATCAGGTTGTAACAGTATGTGCCATACTTAGTGATGAAGGATGTTTTTTCCTGGTCATCCGGGTCCATTTGTATTTGGTTATAGCCAGAGTAAGCATCGAGAAAGCTAAGGGTCTCATGGCCAGCGGTAGCATTGATTATGTGATCGATGTTGGGTAAGCATCGAGAAAGCTAAGGGCCTCAAGCTAAGGGTCTCATGGCCAGGGACTACTACTACGTTTGCTAACCATTCTGGGTATTTAACCTCCTGAATGGACCCTATCTTTAGAAGCTTAGTTACCTCACCCTTGATGAATGCGTGTCTGATCTCGGATTGAGGCCTCCTTTTTTGCTTGACCGGTCGGAACTTCTGATCGAGGCTTAGCTTGTGGGTTGTTATCTCCGCTGGTATACATGTAATGTCGAGGTGGGACCAAGCAAAAGAATTCTCGTTAGCTATAAGGAATTGGATAATTTTTTCCCTGAGCTCGGAACTTAGGCCCGAGCCCAGGTATACCTTTCGATCTGGCGAGTCCTCTCGGAGTGAAACTTGCTCGAGTTCCTTGATTGTCGATTTGGTTGCATCGGACTCATCGGGACTGACGAACGACCTGGCGATTCTGTAGCTGTCATCCTCGAGATGCACTTGTTCATCTTCGTTTGCCGAGGATGATTCCTGTGATTGCTATTTGACCTCTTGCGAAGGAGCTGCTGGTACCGGTGTTACTTTTTCTACTGTGAACATCTCTTTTGTAGTCAGTCCCCGTAAACTGTTATAATCCCATCGGATGATGGGAATTTCAGTACTTGGTGTAGTGTCGAAGCCAATGCTCCCATGTCGTGGATCCATGGTCTCCCGAACAAGGCATTGTACCTCATGTCTCCACCGATTACGCAGAACTTTGTCTCTCGAATGGTACCGACAGTGAACGTTATTTCGCCTTTGGTCGTTTCACAAGCCATGTTGAATCCATTGAGTACCCAAACTGTAGGGACAATTCAATCCGTCAGCTCGAGTTGTTCTATAACCCATGATCGGATTATGTTGGCCGAACTGCCTGGATCGACCAATACGCGCTTTACTTTAGTCCTGTGTATAAGCACAGATATCACTAGCGCGTCGTTGTGAGGTTGCATAATCCCTTCTGCATCTTCTTCACTAAAATGTAAGATTCCTTCCATCGCGTAATCCCGAGTGCGCTTTTCCCGAGTGATGGATATCTTGGTGCGCTTCAGTACCGGACCTTGGGGCGCATCTACTCCGCCAATATGATGTGTGTTGTGGATCTTCCTGGTTTGCTTGTTTATTCCTGTTCCCATAATTATTTTTGGCTCAATCGCTCAAAAATTCTCGAAGATGTCCGTTTTCGAGCAACCGTGCCACCTCCTCTCTTAACTGTCGACAATCTTCTGTCCTGTGCCCGTGTGTACCATGATATTTGCATATCAAATTGGGGTCTCTTTGGGCAGGATCCGATTATAACGGTCGAGGCCACTTAGTGTCCTTGATACGACCGATAGTTGATACGAGAGTGGTCGCATCAACGTTGAAGTTGTATTCCGATAACCGAGGTGCTTCTCGGTGACCGGTGGTTCTCTCGAAATTGCTTCTCATCATGGGCCCCCGGTTGCTCTGACCATGATCGTTTTTTCTTTCGCGTCTCGGGGAGTCCTGCCTTGCTGGAATGATTTTCTTATCCCCATGATATGGCCGATGCCGATCTCTATTCAGTCTCGGTTCCCGATGGATATCCCTGCGAACCCTATCATGAGTTCTGATGGGGTAAATAGATCCTGAAGGGGCTTCAAATTGGTCATCCTCGACTCCGATCTTTGACTAGTATGGGTTATGTATATCCGCCCATGTGACGGCGAATATTCTATCAAGTTCTGCTTAAGTTACTGTGAAGCCGTTGAACTTCAAGCGTTGAGCCCTTGGGTGAAGGCCTGAACGGCCCAATTATCAGTGACCGCTAGCAGGTCCATCCGCTCCATCTGAAAACAAGATACAAATTCTCTAAGCATCTCATTATCCTTTTGTCTAACTTTGAACAGGTCCGATTTCCGCGTTTCCACTTTGATACCGCCTGCATGTGCTTTTACAAAGGAATCTGCAAGCATAGCAAAAGAGTCGATGGAATTAGGGGGTAAGTTGTGATACCAAGTCATGGCCCCTTTTGACAAGGTTTCTCCGAACTTTTTCAAAAGGACGGACTCGATCTCGTCGTCTTCTAAGTTATTTCCCTTTATAGCTCATGTGTATGCGGTCACATGCTCGTTTGGATCGGTTGTCCTATTGTACTTGGGAATTTCCGGCATGCGAAATTTCTTGGGTATTGGTTTCGGAGCGGCACTTGACGGGAAAGGTTTCTGTACAAACTTTTTGGAATCCAAGCCTTTCAATATCGGGGGTGCTCCTGGGATTTGATCCACCCTGGAATTATATGTTTCCACCTTTTTGTCGTTAGCCTCGATCTTCTTTTCGCCAGACTCGACTCGTCTGGTTAGTTCCTCGAGCATCCTCATGATCCCTGAGTTCGCCCTCGATCCGCCTTCGTTCGGTTCCTCTGCGATCCGTTCGTTCTCAGGAATGGTTCCCTGAGAAGGGCCGAACTCAACTTTGTTCAATATTTGACTTCAATTTTGTAGTTGAGCAATGGCCACTTGCTGGGATTGCAACATGTTAAAGATCATTCTGAGGTTGATCCTGTTCCCTTCGTCATTTTGGGGTCCCTGAGTTGTTGATCGGTGTTCTCTACGAACACTGTTTGACGGGTCAGTAGTTCGATCTACATCGACCGCAATTTGTGAATTAGCGTCGACCGGAACTTCATCACCGAGCGCTACATTGTTGTTTTCACCTGATGATCAAATTCATTATCGACATACAGAGGCACAGATTATGAGTGCGACATATTGTACTGTAACCTGAAATCAAAGATAATTCACAGAGCAAGTGTAAAATAATTTGTGTGACAGAAAATTGTATCAAACGCTCACTATTATCCTTAGCCCCACGGTGGGCGCCAAACTGTTTACCCTTGGCTTCGGATAACAATTAAATTTTTACGTGGTTTTAAGAACACGTGATTTGGTTTGATACAAATAATGAATAATAGAATAGAGACTAAATTCAGTAAATAAATTGAAAGAGAATGCAAACCACAAGTCTAGAATAGCTTGGCCTCGATTGATTTCTTTAAGATGGACAAATATGAATAAAATGAATAAAGAAATAATAAGAGCATGCTTCTTTTCTGTATATTGATAATTGTTTTCTGAGATGCCTTTTACAAATGCGCTACCCCTTTATATAGGAAGGGAAATAATTCTTATATAAGGTAAAAAAATCTATTTACAAGGTAAAATATCCCTTGATTTACTGTTTTCAACGTCCTTGCTGATTTCCGCCGTGATTCCTGCCTAGATATTTACGTATCACGGGATTTCTGGTCCTTCCGTTACGCAAATCTGATAATTTTGTCCTAGGACATTTTACCCTAATCGACCTCAACAATCTCATCTCAGGTATTATGGCTTCGAGTTCCGATTCGATGATGCTCGGTCTCGATCTTCGATCACTGATGTCTCGATCCCGACCTATCGAGCAGTAGTTATAATTGACACCAACTGTATAAATTCGAACCCGATTTATCCCTACACAAGCGGTCCAAGTTCGACCCCATACACCTCCGGTCTCTCGCCGCCGATGCTATGGCTGTCCGTTACTGCTGGGTTCCGTTTTGAGGGTTTGGACTGTTTAGTGTTGCGTATTTCCGACTAACCTTATCCCCTTGATTTCCGGCGACTGCTATGTGTTGACTGTGGATTCCTTCACTGCCGTTTTTGCGTTTTGAATTTGCTTTTGCTCGTCTGGTTGTCTTCTAATTTTGTGTGTTTGTTCAATTCCGTTTGGGACTCTTTGGTTGGAAAGTCATGTTTCTGCTTCTTCGTAAGATTGTCTCTAGTTCTTGCTTAATGAAAATACTGTGTTGGTGTTTGACAGCTTTGACGTAACTTGGTTCGGATGCTCTCGTTATTGTATATACTGATTTTAAACGGATACTACGTCGCGGGTGGATGAAAATAACTTTTTTAAGCCCTGCGGTGATTTTTTACTAATAAAGGACAAGATAATATGTTGTTTCTCGGATCCGGAGCAAAAATATATTTATGATAAGATGATGAAAGTCAAAGGAAAAATATAAGACGAGAATGTGATGATCCACGCTTTAGAAGGCAACACAATTAGCCAAAGTCTATGTTCGCGTTCTAATATCTTATTGCTATATGTATACATATGAGCCTCAAAAAATATTTTTTAAATCATATTCAAAAGATTATTCTCTTATATTATTTAGAACTATTTTTCAAAAACTACTTTCCAAAAGATATCTTCAAAAAATATTTTTTAAGAGAATTGCTTTTCGAGAAGTATTTTCTTAACCAGTTTTAAAGAAAACAAAAATAATTTTTCAAAAGTATTTTCTTAAATCATTTTTAAGTGATAATATTCGGAAAACATCTTTAAAGAAAATCATTTCAAGAAAAAATATTACTTTTCTTGTTTTGCGAGGTATTATCATATGGAGTTGCGTTCGGGAGACGACACCCAAAGACGAAAAGACAAATCCCTGTTAAAGCTCCCTGCTTCGCATTTCCTATTCTTAGATGTATCCAAAACGTGAAGTATAGTAAAGTAGTAGATAAATATTGTGTTCCCTTATTTGTTTTGATGTTTATTTATTTCCCAAACACTTCGGGTGAATTGCATTTAGTAATAATCCGGTTAACTTGTAACATTGTACATTAGATAATTCACGTAACTTGTATGAACACTTAGATTGTCAAATAGGTATATTAAACTTGGCCAATTAATTAAAATTAACATACACATAATCAATTATGTTAGTTATATACTTAAAATAAAATGTCATCCTCATTTTCAGGAGAATAAAAACAAATCATTTTATCGTATTTTCTTAAAGCTATAATACCACGTCTTTCAGACCTCGCTATATGTAAAATATTCTTCAATTAACACTTTTTGAGTATGCCTAATTTGTAAAGACATTAGAATCGAATTGTTGTGCTTTTTCTTTGAGCGACTTGGGCTTTGTAGTCATTTGGGTTTGACTCATATAATTTGTGTTTCAAGACCATGACTCGAGAGATGGTCTTTAGCTAATCGTTGAATGATAATTCATTTTTAGCTCAAATATCTCCTTGTATTGATGATATAATTTTCTATGTCATAAACATTTTGATACATTTTCCTATACCATCTTTATTTCATTATCAAATTAATTTTTTTAGTTTATCCATGATCTATTAAGATTGTTCAAAGATTATTCTTTTCCACTCTTACCAATCATTTAGAGTAAATTTTATTTTTAGCTTTTCACTTAAATAGTTAATCTTTGCACATAAATTAAATTCTTCCAAAGGGTATTATTTAATTAATATTCATTTAGTCAATCTGTAAAAATTTCACTTATCACTTCATATTATCTTGCACCCTCATCCCTTAAATAACTTCTTATACAAGTTCATTCATTTTAAAACGAAATGCTTTCATACTTCATTTATTTTAAATTAAAGTGTAAGACATAATGTTTGCATATCATTTAACCTTGTCTTGTTTGTTGTTATTATTCCTTATTACATTTTATACTTTAGCTAAATACATACATTATCGTCTCTTCACTTATCTCTAAAAATACCAACTTCTTCTATTATGTCTTGTGCATCGATTTCAAAGACTGTAAATTATTTCATACCTTTTTTTCATTTACTTTTATGGTATGTGTATGTGAATATAAACATTCTATTATTTGCTTGCAATAGCTAATTGTACTCTATTTAATTTAACGTATCAATTATTCTTGTGAATATTAATCAACTCTCTTCTTACCTTATTCATTACATAAAAACTATCCAAAGATAAATCTTCACCTTTTGTTGTATTTTTGTTCAATCAAAACTAATCTTGTATAAGTAATTTGCTTGGTTTTAATTATAAGCCGGAGTTTCCTCCTATACTCTATTTTGAACCCAGTTCTTTCAATCAAATCCCAAAAATGATTTGTTTATTAATTTTCTTTGCATAACTTGTTATATATATTTTACGACAAATGAAATAGTCATGCTTTGAATATTTATTTGCTACGTGATAATTATATTGACTACTCTTTGATAGAAATCCTTTGTGACGTAGTTAATCATTCTTTTGAACCTTCCTCCCTTATTTGATCGATTCCATAGGAACCACATTTTTGTGGATCTTGAGGGATGCCTAACACATTCCCCTCGAGATAACATGAACCTTTACTTAAAATCTCAACTGTTTCAAAGACCATAGCCGAAGTGTACATTATATAGTGTAATATAGGTGTCCTAGTGTACCCTAAATATTAGGTGGGGACTCTAAACTTTAGTAACCTTGTAGAGTACTATAAGTTGTAGTTTATTTTGTCTTGTGCAGAATAGGGTGCAACACCCCTCCGCAAATGTGGAGTACTCTGCGCAAATTATCTCGCACCTGTGTGAGCGCTTCTGTGCTTCAGTGTCCGCTTATACAGAGTAGCCATTTTCCACCAAATGTCGCTTCTACGAGAAGATATCCGCAAATGCAGAACTGCACCTGCGAGAATTCTTCTGCAGGTGCGGCCAACGGGCTTAAGACTTGGACAACTTGGACATTTCACATTTTCTTGATCCCAAATACACAAATACACGACCTAGCACATTTGGAAGACACCTTTGGCTAATTTTAAGTCTCTTGACTAAGTGAAACAAGCTTTGGAGCTAGGGTTCTTGCACACACACTTGGGACTTGGATATTGAAGACTTTGGTTGAGAAAATCTTACTCATTTCTTCATTTTCTTGCTTTGTATTGAATATTTAAGTGTATAGTATTTTTTCTAACACTTGAATATTGTTTATGGAAATATTCATTATTAAAGTGTGAATTAAATCTCTTGTTGTGCTTATGTATTGAATGATTTTTATTAATTATGAAGTGAGTTAATTATTTCTTTAATTGTTCTTGTTCTTTAATATTTTCAAAGGGATTAGCTAACCTAAGCCTCGCCCATTAACTTCGAATTAATCTTGAAAAAGGTAATTTGGGGTTGGGAAAGATTAATTAACAAGTACTTGAAGCGTTAACCCTCATTTTATAGATTCTACTTAGGGATAGGATTAAACTACTTGTAGTCAGAATCGGGTGCACTTAATCTCTTAATTATTTTAGGAATAATTCAATTAGGAAGTCTTGTTAGTCTTTGAAATAAGCTAATAAAAAAATTAATAACCGAGGCTAATTAACATAAACTCGCTCATATATGTAAAATCGTAAAATACATTGGATCGTTACTTGTGTGTAATTCTCCGTGTATCCATGCATGTAGCCATTGATCATTTTACTTACTTTTTAGGTTAGTTTACATTTTTGAATTTAGACATAAAAATTCTCTCAAAACCCTTTTTAGTGTTTGGCTCAGCATAATAAGCAATAATTCTCTTACTTGCCTAATCGCCTACATATTGCTCTTTGTGGGATTCGACCCCGACTCATAGTTGGGTATATTATATTGCATGCAATCGTGATCGCTTGCTATTTTAGTGGTGGACTTGGACGTCATCGAAAATTGGCGTCGTTGCGAAGGAACAATTTGGCGCATTTAGGTCGTTTGAGAAGTAAGCATACGTGCTTTGGTCCAAACTTTTGAATATTTGTATAATTATTTTCTTATCTTTGTTTATTTCTTAATTGTTTTTTTGCTTATTTTCTTAATTTTTGAAAATGGCATCACATAATGAAAATTGGTCAGATGGTAGTTAGTCACACTTTGATGACCCTTGTTCTTATTGTGGAGGACCACACTCATGAAAAAATTATTTAAATTCTCCCGGGGGCGGATTGTGCGCACAATCTCAAACCCAAGACTGGAGTATATGTAATAGGTGTGGTGATCAAAATGGCCATTAGGGCAATTGCGCTTATTTTTCCTTCCCTTCTCCGATCCCCCACTATGACGATTCGACTTTTGGTTTTGACATGTATAGGGACTTGGAAGTGGGAGGCAATGAGCATGGGCAAAAAGGAGAATTCAAAGTCATGATGAAGTGCCTACTTGAAGAAGGAAATAAGGAGCACAAAGCCTTAGAGGAGATTTTGGAAAATAGTCTCCAAAATGGCTTGGAGCTTGAATCAAGAATAGACCATCCGCCAACCGATTCTATGCTTGTTAGTGATGCCAAGAAAAAACTGGAATTAGAGTCAACCGGTGTAATTCGAAAGATGGTTGAAATTGACTCTAGTTCGGGGAAAAAAGAGGACGTCAAAAACCGAAAAACGTTGCAAGTTGAAAGGTTGTTAACTCATTCTAAGCATTTTTCAACTTTGGAATTTTACGATGATATGGGAATTGAGCCATGTGAATCCATGTGGGAGTGCAAAGAAGAAAGACAAGAGCCATACATCTTACAATTTGAATATTCTAGAAAACAAAATGATATTCCTCAAAAGAAAGCCAAGAAATGCAAAATGAAGAAATCAATGTTTGAGTTGATCATCTACTTACCACTCTCGTCTCCCGTGGTCACAAGCCCGATTCCAAGTTGGGTGTCCAATTAATATCCTCCAAGTAGAGAGAAAAGTGGTAAAGTTGACTTGCGTCATGCCACGACACTAAATGCGGCGCTTGGTGGGAGGCAACCCATCATTTTCAAATATTTTCGTTAGATTTTTTGTTTTTGCAAGTTTATTTATTTTGATAGAACATGTTGATGTGCATGTCTTAAAGTGCAGGGAAATTGAAATGCGACCGCATAATTGTGTCTGAGCTTTAGTTGATTTTATACGGCCAAAAATGCGATCGCATATTGTTACGCGGACCGCATATTGGTCGCGGAATGGTTAGAAGTGTCACGATCCAAAACTCAACATGTTGTGACGGTATCTATCACAAAACTAGGCAAGCCGACAATCACAATAAAACTAGGCATTTATATTAAAAATAATATGAAACACGTTCAACAGTAATAACTCTCATAAATAGCCAATATGGACAGCTGCGACTCGAATATAAACTTTTCTAAAATTCGGGTGTCACTGAGTACATGAGCATCTATAAAATAACATAGTCTGAAACACTATCTAAGAAGGTAGAACAATATAAGTAAAACTGAGAGATAAAGGAGGAGAGTCAAAATCTACGAACGCCAAAGCAGCTACCTCAATAATTTTTGAACGGGTAAAACTCCAAGATCAACAACCAGCGTGCCCAGAAATACCTGGATCTGCACACGAAGTGCAGGGTGTAGCGTGAGTACGACCAACTTAATAAGTTACAAGTCTAACCTTTGGGCCAAAAGTAGTAACGAGATCAACCAATACAGCATAAATACAGAGTTTAACAGTACAGAAAATGTAGACATGCTTCCAGATTTAACAGTTAAGCTTAACACAGGTAAAATATGCCAAGTGTGACTGATGTGAGGAATATGTCATCTTTATATCTATATGCCAATATGCAAACCGTATGTGATGCAACACAATGAAAGCCTCAAGTACTCACCCTCTCACAGTACTCAATCTGATTGTCTCAATTACTGCTCGTAACACTTAGTCATCCAAGACTGTACGGTGCCTGCTGCGGCATGCAGCCCCATCCATATATAGCCATAAGGCCTGTTGCAGCGTGCAACCCGATCCACATATATCCATAAGGCCTTTTGTGGCATGCAACTCGATCCACATATAGCTATAAGGCTTGTTGCAGCGTGCAACCCGATCCACATATAGCTATAAAGCCCTATTGCAGCATGCAACCCGAACCACATGTCTCACTCACATACGTTCTCGAGTCCCAACACAATCATCAATTTTTCCAGTGTCTCGTGCTCACCACGCTCAGGCTAAGCAGCCCAAATCAATGACACATGACGTGATAATAAATGATACAGAGGCTGATATATAAAATGCAATGATGAATGCGACTGGGTACGTAACTGCAAATTAAGCGAATAATCTCAACAGCGAAAGAACGACCACTGTGGATCCCAATAGTACCACTATATAGCCTAAACATGATTTCTAACATAAATCATAGCTCAATTTCTCTAACACATAGAGTACAGTAATAATATTCAGATAAGGTGACAACACAATCCCACGAAATCGACTAAGTCATAATTATTACGTTGTACGCCCGCAAGCCCGTCACCCAACATGTGTGTCACCTCAACATCGATCACATAACACTAAATTCAAGGATCCCTCAGAACCAAGTTTAGAAGTGTTACTTACCTCAAACTATGCAAATCTCTACTCCAATAAGCCCTTGCTTGCGAATCGGCCTCTGAACTCCCCGAATATAGCCACAAACAACTCGATACAATTAAAAAAATCTATATGAATCAATTCCATATGAAAAAGCTAAGTTTTTAATCAAAAGTCAAAAAGTCAACTCAATAAGTCAACCTTGGGTTTACGTATCGGAATCCAAAAAAAGTTACAAAATCCCAATACCCAAGGACCTAGGACCTCAACCAAACATACCGACAAGTTCTAAAACATGATACGAACTTAGTCGAGGCCTCAAGTCACATCAAACAACACCAAAACACGAATCGCACCCTAATTCAAGCCTAATGAACTTATGAACTTCTAACTTCTACAGTCGATGCCGAAACCTATCAAATCAACTCCGATTGACCTCAAATTTTGCGCACAGACACAACAGACCTATCCAACTTTCTGAACAAAAATACGAGTCCGGTAACCACAAAGCCAACTCTCGGTCAAACCTACCAACTCTCCAAACTTCTAATTTTTCAACTTTTTCCATTTCAAGCCAAAATCACCTACGGACCTCCAAATCACTATCTGGACACACTCCTAAGTCCAAAATCCCCATACAGAGCTATTAGAACCATCAAAACTCCATTCAGAAGCCAGTTAACATAAATCAACATCCAGTCAACTCTTTCAACTTAGGCTTCCAACCTTGGGACTAAGTATCCCAACTAATTCTGAAACATCCTTGGAACCAAACAAACCACCTCGGCAAGTCACATAAAAACAATTGGGCACAGAATAAACAGTAAATGGGGGAACAGGGCCACAACACTCAAAATGACCAGCTGGGTCGTTACATCCTCCCCCTTTTAAACAAACATCCTCGAGCGGGTCTAGAATCATACCTAGAGTCTCAAATAGCTGGGGATATGTGCTCCGCATCTCCCGCTCGGTCTCCCAAGGAGCCTCCTCGACTGGATGACCTCTCCACTGCACCTTCATTGAAGCTATGTCCTTTGACCTCAACTTTGGAACCTGCCGATCCAAAATGGTCACTGGCTCCACACCATAAGTCAAATCACCATCCAACTGAACCGTACTAAGTCCAAAACGTGAGACGGATCGAAGACATACTTTCGAAGCATTGAAACATGAAACACTGGATGAACACTCGACAGACTTTGTGGCAATGCAAGCCTATAAGCCACCTCTCCCATCCTCTCAAGCACCTCAAATGGGCTAATGTACCGAGGGCTGAACTTACCCTTCTTCCCAAACCTCATAACACCCTTCATGGGTGAGACTCTTAGTAGTACCTTCTGCCCTACCATGTAAGCAACATCACGAGCCTTTCGATCAGCGTAGCTCTTCTGTCTAGACTGCGCCGTGTGAATCCACTCCTGAATCAACTTAATCTTGTTCAAAGCATCCTAAACAAAGTTATGACCCAATAGCCTAGCCTCACCTGGCTCAAACCAACCCATCAGAGACTGACATTGTCTCCCATACAAAGCCTCAGACGAAGCCGTCTGAATGCTCGATTGGTAGTCGTTGCTGTAGGAAAACTTGGCAAACGACAAAAATAGATCTCAAGAACCCCCGAAATCTATGACACAAGTGTGTAGCATATCCTCCAATATCTAAATAGTGTGCTCGGACTGTCCGTCTATCTAAGGGTGGATTGATGTACTCAACCCAATCCGTGTGCCCAACTCTCGCCGCAGCACTCTCCAAAACTGCGATGTAAACTGTGTGCCCCTATCTGAAATGACGGACACCAGTACACCGTCAAGGCGAACAATCTCGCGGATGTAGATCTCAACCAACCGCTCTGAAGAATAAGTAGTCCCAACAGGAATGAAATGCGCAAACTTGGTCAAGTGATCCACAATCACCCAAAATAGCATCAAACTTCCTCAAAGTACATGGGAGTCCAACTACGAACTCCGTGGTGATACGCTCCCATTTCCACTTCGGAATTTCAAGCCTATGAAGCAATCCGCCTGGTCTCTAATGCTCGTACTTCACCTGCTGACAATTTAGGCACCGAGCTACAAACCCCACTATGTCTTTCTTCATCCTCATCCACCAATAATGCTGCCTCAAGTCCTGATATATCTTTGCAGCACCCGAATGAATGGAATACCGCGAACTGTGGGCCTCCAAGAATCAACTCACGTAGCCCATCCACACTGGGCACACAAATTCGACCCTGCATCCGCAACACCCCATCATCTCCAATAGTAACATCCTTGGAATCATCGTGCTGAACTGTGTCCTTAAGGACAAGCAAATAGGGATAATCATATTGGCGCCCTCTAATGCGATCATATAAGGAAGGCCGAGAAACCACACAAGCTAGAACCCGACTGGGCTCAAAACATCTAATCTCATGAACTGATTGGCCAAAGCCTGAACATCTGATGCAAGCGGTCTCTCACCAACAGCAATAAAATCAAGGGTACCCATACTAACCGCCTTCCTACTCAAGGCATCGACCACCACATTGGCCTTCCCGGGATGATACAAAATGGTGATATCATAGTCCTTTAGTAGCTCCAACTATCTCCGCTACCTCAAATTTAGATCTTTTTGTTTGAAAAAGTGCTGGAGGCTCCAATGATTAGCAAATACCTCACAAGACATGCCGTAGAGATAATGCCTCCAAATATTCAATGCATGAACAATGGCTGCCAACTCCAAATCATGAATATGGTAGTTCTTCTCATGAGGCTTCAACAGGCGCGAAGCATAAGCAATCACTCTACCTTCCTTGCATCAAGACACACCCAATACCAATCCAAGAAGCATCACAATACATTGTATAAGAGCCTGACGCAGAAGGCAAAACTAGAACTGGAGCTGTGGTCAAGGCAGTCTTGAGCTTCTGAAAGCTCTCCTCACACTCATCCGACCACCTAAATGGAGCACCCTTCTGGGTCAACCTAGTCAAAGGTGCTGTAATGGATGAGAAACCCTCCATGAAGCGATGATAATATACGGCCAAGACGAGAAAACTCTGAATCTCTGTAGCTGAAGACTATCTGAGCCAACTCTGAACCGCCTCTATCTTCTTTGGATCCACCTTCATCCCCTCATTGGACACCACGTGCCCCAAGAACGCCACCGAACTGAGCCAAAACTCACACTTGGAGAACTTGGAATAAAGCTCCTCCTCCCTCAACCTCTGTAGTACAATCCTCAAATGATGTCCAGGCTCCTCTTGGCTATGTGAGTACACCAGGATATCATCAATGAATACTATGACAAATGAATCAAGATATGGATGAAATACACTGTTCATCAGATGCATGAATGTTGTTGGGCGTTGGTCAATCCAACAGACATCACAAGGAACTCATAGTGACCATAGCGGGTCCTAAATGCCGTCTTCAGAATACGAGTCCTGAATCTTCAACTGGTGATACCCATACCTCAAATCGATCTTAGAGGACACCCTCGCTCCCTGAAGCTGGTCAAATATGTCATCAATGCGCGGCAAAGGATATTTGTTCTTGATTGTAACTTTGTTCAACTGCCTACAGTCGATGCATATCCGCATAGTACTATCTTTTTTCTTCACAAATAGAACCAGTGCACCCCAAGAAGACACACTAGGCCGAATAAAAAACCCCTTATCAAGGAGCTCCTGGAGCTGCTCTTTTAATTCCTTCAACTCTGTTTGTACCAGACAATACGGAGGAATAGAAATTGGCGGAGTGCCAGGCACCAAGTCAACATCGAAATTAATATCCCAGTCGGGTGGCATGCCCGGCAGGTCAGTAGGAAATACATCCAAAAAGTCTCGCACTACCGGAATAGAGTCAATAATAGGAGTATCAGCACCAACATCCTTCACAAAGGCCAAATATAACACACATCCCTTCCCAACCATCTGTTGGGCCTTCAAATAAGAAATCACCCTACTAGGAACATAATCTAAAGAACCTCTCCAATCGATCCTTGGCAACCCCAATATCGCCAATGTCACGATCTTAGCGTGACAATCTAGAATAGCATGACATGGAGACAACCAATCCATACCCAACATCACGTTGAAATCAACCATATAAAGCTATAAGAGATCAACTATAGTCTCCAATTCCCCAATAGTCACTACACACGATCGATACACACGGTCCACAATAATAGTATCACCCACTAGCATAGATACATGAACAGGTGAAACTAAGTGCTCCTGGGACATATCCAAATAACGAGCAAAATATGATGATACGTACGAATAAGTTGAACTAGGGTCAAATAATATAGAATCATCCTTGTGGCATACGAAGACAATACATGTGATCACTATGTTTCAAGTAACAGCCTCTAGCCTGGCAGGAATAGCATAGAATCGAGCCTGACCGCCACCTGATTAGCCTTCCCTCTAGTGCGACCTTTAGCTACCTGAGCCCCACCCTCAGCTGACTGTGCTGGTGGTGAAGTGGCTGGTGCAGAAGTCGTAGCCTGACCCCTCTACTGAACTGGACCTCCCAAGAGATGGGGACACTGCCTTCTGATATGCACAAGCTCCCCATACTCGTAGCAACCTCGATCCATCAATGGTGGTGGGGACTGAATCGGACCCCGAGAACCAGAATAACTGCTAGAAGAACCTGGTGTAGATGAACCCTGAACTAAACGAGCATGAGATGAACTTTGAGGTGGGAGAGCACTGAGAGATGATTGCCCCGGGCAAGCACTGTATGAACCATGGCTAGCTGATGCACCACAATAAACCTAACAAGCCATCTGAGTGAGCCTATAAGGACGACCCCTGCTGTGGTAAGACTGCCAGAAGGAACACCGTTGAAACCACCCGAACCACAAGGCCTCTTGGCCTCCCTCTCTTCACGCTCCTGACTATGGACCAACTCTACTCGCCGAGCAATATCAACCACCTCATCGAACCTAGCACCTGATGCATTCTCCCGAGTCAAAACAAATGGCAACTGATAACTGAGGCCATCAATGAACCTTCTAATCCTTTCCCTTTCAGTGGGGACCAACTAGATTACATGATGAGCCAATTATGAAAATCTCATCTCATACTGGGTCACAGACATGCCCTCCTGGCGTAGCTGCTCAAACTACCTACGTAACTCCTCCCTGCAGGTCGATACAACAAACTTCTCCAAGAAGAGAACGAAAAACACATGCCATGAAAGTGGCACAAAATAGGCTGCCCTACTCCGCTCATAGGCCTCCCACCATCTAAAGGTACCCCCGTCAGCTGAAAAGTAGTAAATGAGACCCCGCTAATCTCCAGTATACCTGCCATGTGAAGAATCCGCTGGCACCTATCCAAGAAGTCTTCAGCATCCTCAGACTCAGCCCCACCGAATGTTGGAGGCTTGATCCTCCCAAATCTCTCTAGTCTCTTCTGCTCCCCATCACTCGTAATAGGACCTACCTGGGCCTAAGCAACTGTAATCGACTGGGCTGGTAGTACCCTCGATGTCTGAAGTCCCTGCACCACCTGCTCTAGAGTACGGGTAGGGGGAGTCTAAGCACCTCTCCCGGCCTGAGAAGTGGCTAGCGCGGCAAGGCTAGTGCAAATAGTCAATATTTGGGCCAGAGCCTCTCGAAGGCTTGGAATCACAATGGCACAGCTGGTTCCTGAGCTAGTCCCACCGGCTCAACCACATCTGGAACTTGCTCCTGAGCTGGAGCAACTGGTGGGTTTACTGATGATGCTCTAGCTGCTGTCCGAGCTGCACCTTGACCTCTACCGCGGCCTCGGCCTCTCGTGGCCCTAGCTGGTGGTACGGTGGTCGTCGGCCCGATCCAGTAGCACGTGTCCTCACAATCTGTGATAGAATAGAATAACAGAAGTTTAGTTTCCGGAATCAACAAATTCGCACGGCATGCATACGATAAAGTGAAGTTCTCCTAAGGGTTCGATAGCCTCTCGAAGATAAGTAGAGACGTCTCCATACCATTCGCAAGACTCTACTAAACCTGCTCATGACTCGCCATGCGTGATAGCGCCTATCACAGAACTAGGAAAGCTGACAATCACAATAAAACTAGGCATTTTATATTAAAAATAAGATGAAGCAAGTTCAACCGTAATAACTCTCATAAATAGCCGATATGGACAATTGCAACTCGAATACAAACCTTCCCAAAATCAGGGTGTCACTGAGTACATGAGCATCTATACAAAAACATAGTCTGAAATACTGTCTAAGAAGGTAGAATGGTATAAGAAAAACTAAGAGATAAAGGAGGAGAGTCAAGGATTGCGGACGCCAAAGCAGCTACCTTGATAATCTTGGAACGGGGAAAACTCCAAGATCAGCAACCACCGTGCCCAGAAATACCTAGATCTGCACACGAAGTGCAGGGTGTAGCATGAGTACAACCAACTCAATAAGTAACAAGTCTAACCTTTGGGCTAGAAGCAATGACGAGCTCAACTAATGCAGTACAAATATAGAGTTTAATAGTATAGAAGATGTAAACATGCTTCCAGATTTAATAGTTAAGCTCAACACAGGTAAAATATGCCAAGTGTGACTAATGTGAGGAATATGACATCGCTATATCTCTATGCCAATATGCGAATGGTATGTGATGCAACACAATGGAAACCTCACGTACTCACCCTCTTAGAGTACTCTACATGACTGTCTCAATTCTTGCTCATCACACTCAGTCACTCAGCATTGTACGATGCCTGCTGCGGCGTGCAACCCGATCCACATATAGCCATAAGGCTTGTTGCGACATGCAACTTGATACACATATAGCCATAAGTCCTATTGCAGCGTGCAACCTGATTCACATATAGCCATAAGCCCTGTTGCGGCGTGCAACTCGATCCACATATAGCCATAAGGCCTATTGCAGCGTGCAACCTGATCCATACATCTCACTCACACACGATTCTGGGGCCCCAACTCAGTCATAAATCTCTCCAGTCTCTCGGGCTCACCACGCTCATGCTAAGCAGCCCAAATCAATGATACACGATGTGACAATAAATGATATAAAGACTGAGATATGAAATGCAATGATGAATGCGACTGAGTATGTAACTACAAATTAAGCAAATAATCTGAATAGCAAAAGAATGACCATTGTGGGTACCAATAGTACCAGCATATAGCCTAAACATGATTTCTAACATAAATCACAGCTCAAGTGCTCTAACACATAGAGTATAGTAATAATATTCAGATAACGTGACTACACGGTCCCAAAAATTGACTAAGTCATAATTACTATGGTGTACGCCTGCATGCCCATCACCCAACATGTGTTTCACCTCAACACCGATCACATAACACGAAATTCAGGGATTCATACCCTCAAAACCATGTTTAGAAGTGTTACTTACCTCAAACTGTGCAAATTTCTACTCCAATAAGACCTTGCATGCGAATCGGCCTCCGAACTCCCCGAATCTTGCCATAAACAACTCGATACGATCAACACAAGCTATAGGAATCAATTCCATATGAAAAAGCTAAGTTCTTAATCAAAAGTCAACTCAAAAATTTAACTCCGAGCCCACGTCTCGAAATCCAACAAAAGTTACAAAATTCAAATACCCATTCAATCATGAGTCCAACCATACCAAAATTACTCAAATCCGATCACAACTCGACCTTCAAATCCTCAAACTAAAGCCTAGGAAGTTTCTACAATTTTCCCCCAATTTTTCAACCCAAAACACTTACTAAATGGTGAAATCAATGATATATTCATGTAATTTAACCAAAATCGAGTTAGAATCACTTACCCCAATCACTCCCTTGAAAATCTCACCAAGAATCGCCTCAATCCGAGCTTCCAAAATCAAATTGTGAAATTTAACTCTAACCCTCGTTTTGAGATTTTTATTGAAGTGCCTCGCATTCACGAAGCACGAACTCAGCTGCACAGAATTCCTCTTACGCGAACGCAATACGCTAACTCCTCAGACCTACGCGATTGCGAATGACTTCACGTGATCGCGATGAACAAATGCGCGTGAGCCCCAACCTTCTCTTTTCCTCTTCGCGGACACGACCTTACTATGGGTTCACACTGCCTCACTAACTTACGCGATTGCAGACCTAAGCTCGCAAACACATAGAACAAAATCCCAGCTGCCACAATAACACTTTGCGATCGCGATCCTCCTCTCGCGATCGCGTACAAGGACAATAACACCAGCAAAATTAGCAATCCTCCAAGTTAAAAAATGCGCCGAACATGATCCTAATCACACCCGAAGCCCTCGGGACTTCAACCAAACATACCAACAAGTTCTAAAACACGATAAAAACTTAGTCATGGCCTCAAATCACATCAAAAAATATTAAAAACACGAATCACACTCCAATTCAAGCCTAATGAACTTATGAACTTCTAACTTCTACATTCGATGTTGAAACCTACCAAATCAACTCCGATTGACCTTAAATTTTGCACACAAGTCATAAATGACACAACGGACCTATTCCAACTTTTGGAACCAAAATCTGAGTCTGGTAACCACAAAGTCAACTCTCAGTCAAACATTCTAACTCTCCAAACATCTAAATTTCCAACTTTCACCATTTCAAGCCAAAATCACCTACAGACCTCCAAATCACTATCTGAACACACTCCTAAGTCCAAAATTACCATACGGAGCTATTAGAACCATCAAAACTCTATTTTGGAGCCGTTCATATATAAATCAACATCTGGTCTACTCTTTCAACTTAGGCTTCCAACCTTGGGACTATGTATCCCAACTCATTCCGAAACATTCTCGGAACCAAACCAACCACCCCGGCAAGTGACATAACAATAATTGGGTACAAAATAAATAGTAAATGAGCAAACGGGCTTACAACACTCAAAATGACTGGTCAGGTCGTTACAAGAAGTTAGTAAGCAAAAGTCGCTCAAAATGTGGTCGAAGGCCAATTTTGTAGACCGCATAACAGTTATGTGACCGAAAATGTGATCTCACATTGGCCAAGAACACACTCATCATTTTCAAAAAAATTTAAGTCATTTTTGAAATTTTTTATTCATAAGAATAGTTTAGTATTTTATTTTTGACTAATCTGCCAAGTTTCATATTTTTTGGAGTTTAATTGAGAAGTTTGAAGTGTTGGAGTTTGCCAAACAGTGGCTGCCCAGTTATGTCTCTGAGAAATTCGGTGTAACGGCACCTGTGAAGAAAAGGCCGCAGATGCGGATTCACAAAAGTGCCCCCGCAACCAAAAATGTAGTGCTTTTGCAGAAGCGGTACATAAACAGCAAAAGCGTACTCACAGAAGTGTTCAAACGTTTGTAGATGTGACTAGTCGGGTAATTTTAAAGATTCAATATGTTCTTCAATAGGTAAAAATTCTAAACCCTTCTCTCCCAAAATCTAACTCCTCTCACGCAACTGATGTTCATCTCCACTGCTCCCACTCAATTGCTCACACACAAGCAACAAGGTATGCTCTTCCATGGTCGATTCTGAGTTTTATCTGAGTTTTCATGGTCGAATTTGAGTTTCCATGGTCGAATCCCCTAATTCCCTTTTCCCCTCTCTCCCCTTCACTTTTATCTGAGTTTCCATGGTCGAATCCCCCAATTCCCTCTTCCCCACTAAATCAATGTTAGTATTAAGTGTGATGAAATTTGTTGAGAGTGTGCTTGTGTGTGATGTGGCTGTTGAAAAGAAATTGGGGAAGTTTGAATTACCCAATTCGTTTTATGAAAAATCAAAACACCCTGTGCTTGTCATGTGTTCGACGATTTGTCCGAGAGAAACTTATTGCTATGTGTCCTAAAATCATGTGGAATCAAGTCACATGTTCATGTAGTGCACTAATTTAGAAGTCTTGAGTATGAATTTTGTGCCATAAACATTCTTTAAATTGAATAGAGTCGAAAGTTTCTGAGCCTTTAAAAGGCTAGTCAAAATCGCTTATGCGAATAAAAGGCCGTGGATGCGGGCTCTCACCTGCATTGAATGTTCTTCAGGTGTCAGTTGAACAGTGAAAAATTTGCAGAAGCGGAACCGCACCTACGATGCTTTTTCCGCAGGTGCGATAGTTTTTGAAAAACCAATAGCTTTGAAATTATAGCTTGTTAGACCAGTTTGGCTTGATTCTTTGGCCTAATTGCATTGTTTTAAATTCCTTAACATGATTATGACACCTGACTAACTTGGTTTTTATTTTTTAGGTACTTTGAGCTTTAAAAAAGGACCCATACACAAATGAAAATGCGGCACTTGATCATGAAATTGAGGAAGAGGCTATGAAGGAGCAATTTGACATTGATCGTTGTACATCTGCTGATTGTCATTGCCGATACTATGACAACCTCTTACAAAGTAGGTCCTACTTGAAAAGGATAGATTGGCTGAGCTACTTCAAGATTTCTATGGCTGTCTACAGACCACCAGTTGGACTTGTTTCATTCCTAATTCGTGTGATGCCAATGAGGAATGGGTTCGTGAATTTTATGCTAACCTTAAGTGGACAAACTTTGACGACCCCCAACTTACCATAAGGGGCAAAATAATGAAATTTGGACCCGAGAAGATCAATGATATCTTTAGGCTTCCGAACCATCCACTTGAGCTAGTGCGAGAAATGATTTATGCTCAAACAGAGAATGGCTAGCATCTAAACTTTATCCCTCAGACAAGCGAGCATAGTGGGCAAAAAAGAGGAAGGGTTTAAAATCCATCGACTTCATAGCTGAGGCCAAGAGGTGGCTTTACATCATTTATAGCAGAGTCTCACAATGTGGCATTGTCTCTGATGTGTCATATGTCAGGGCCCATATGATCGCATGCATACTTGACGACATTCCAATGAATATCAATTATTATATTGTTCGGCAGCTAAAAGAGTACCTGCTGCAAGACACTCTAGACTTGATGTTTCCTTTGATGATCACAAAGTTGTGCCAGCGGGAAGATGTTGATATGCGTAGCATCAATCGTTGGTTACCGGTCGACAAATCATCACAATTGCCGGATCAGAGTCCTCCCAGGAAACATTGCCTGAGGGACCATTTGGGATGATGAATTCCTAGCTTGTCTCCATTCGTGACTTAGTGTCACAACTCCCGAGTGGACTCTCTCACTCCCAATCTATGCCTGAGTACTATACTAAAGAAAAGATGAAGACATACCTAGAGACCCAGAAAAAATAAGCAGATTCTCATGAGAAGTTAGCACATTTTGTTAGCAGGCTCGAGGCAGCATATAACAGTATGGCCAAGGCCCATGTTGATCTTCAAGCTGACTTCCAGAAGGAGAAAGAGAAAAATAAAAAGAAGGGCTAATTCATTGTAAATATGTGGAGTGGCATCAAGGCCATCTTCAAATGGGGGCAGGCGAACTTGTCCGATGATGATGATGCTGATGATACTGATTATGATGAAGCACAGGAGTGATGAGCCTTTTCCTGCAGTCTGCTAGTCTGATGCAGACCTTAGGGAGACCCTCAAACTCCTCTTATTTTATTATGATCTTATGCAATAAAGACACTACATTGTTTTTAGTTGGGCGTGGCTTTAAGGAATATTGATCATTAAGCTAGTTGTTGGGGTTTTTACTTTACACGTGATTAGTGCGTACGCACCTCAAGTAGGCTTGGGCGAGGAGGTCAAAAGGCGTTTCTGGGAGGATTTAGATGAGATTGTATATGGTATGCCACCTACTGAGAAGCTTTTCATAGGGGGAGATTTCAATGGCCACATTGCGGCGACATCTGGGGCTACGATGATGTGCATGGTGGCTTTGATTTCAAAGTTAGAAATGGAGGTGGAACTTCATTGCTGGATTTCGCTAAGGCTTTTGATTTGGTGATATCTAACTCTATTTTCCCGAAGAATGAGGGGCATTTGGTCACCTTTCAAAGTTCGGTGGCCAGGACCCAGATTGATCATCTACAATTCAGGAAGTCTGATAAAGGTTTGTGCGCAGACTGCAAGGTCATCCCAAGTGAGAACCTCACGACTCAACATAAACGTTTGGTCATGGACTTGGAGATCATAAGGAAACATCGAAAGAGGGATGCGTTTTGCCTAACTAGGATCAAATGGGGAGATTTGACTAAAGACAAAGCACAGGAGTTGGGGGATAAGTTGTTGGCTATGGGAGCATGGAGGAGTAGTGGGGACACGAGTGGTATGTGGACCCCGACTGCGAACTGCATTAGGGAAGCTGCTAGAGAGGTATTGGGGGGTCTCGAAGGGCTTGTCTGGTGGCCGTAGAGGGGATTGGTGGTGGAGTACTGAGGTTCAAGGCAAAGTGGAAGCCGAAGAAAGCAGCATATCTGCAGCTCCTGGAGAGCGTGGATGAGGAGGAAAGGAGGACAAATAGGGAGCATTATAAGATGGCTAAGAAGGAAGCAAAGTTAGCAGTTACAGTGGCCAAGAGAGCCCGCTTTAGAACGCTTGTATGAAGAGCTTGGAGGCAAAGGAGGAGATAAGAAGTTGTATAGGCTAGCCAAGGTGCGAGAAACAAAGGCCCGTGACCTGGACCAAGTGAAGTGCATCAAGGACGAGGAAGGTAGAATTTTGATGGATGAGGCACTTATTCGACGAAGAAGGCAGACTTACTTTCACAAACTCTTGAACGAAGAGGAGGATAGGAGCATTGATCCTGGTGACTTAGAACACTTCGAGAGTCGTCGGAACTTTGGATATTGTATGCGTATACGAGTCGAGGAGGTTAAAGAGGCTATGCATAAAATGAACAGGGAAAAGCGACCGGTCCAGACGAGATCCCGGTGGAATTTTGGAAGAGCGTGGGTAGGGAGGGTATGCAGTGGATCACTGGATTATTTATTATCATTTTTAAGATGAAGAAGATGCTCGAAGAATGGAGATGGAGTATGATTGTCCCGCTAAATAAGAACAAGGGTGATATCCAAAGTTGCAACAACTACCAGGGCATCAAGTTATTAAGACATACTATGAAAGTCTCGGAGAGGGTGGTGGAGCTGAGGTTGAGGAGGATTGTGACTATTTCTAAAAACCAGTTCGGATTTATGCCGGGACGTTTGACTATGGAAGCTATTCATCGTTTCAGGAGGTTGATGGAGAAGTATAGGGAGAGGAAGAGGGATTTACATATAGTGTTCATCAACTTAGAGAAGGCTTATGATAAAGTACCAAGGGAATTTTTGTGGAGATGTTTGGAGGCTAGAGGTGTTCCTATTGCATACATTAGGGCTATCAAGGACATGTATGATAGAGCTAAGACTCGAGTGAGGACCGTAGGAGGGAACTCAGAACAATTCCCTATTATGATGGGGTTGCACTAGCTGTCAGCCCTCAGCCCATTTTTATTTTCCTTGGCGATCGATGCACTGACGGGCCACATTCAAGGTGAGGTGTTGTGGTGCATGTTATTTGCGGATGACATTATATTTATTAACGAGACGTGAGGCGGTGTTAACGAGAGGTTAGAGGTCTAGCGGCAGACCCTAGAGTCTAAAGGTTTCAAGTTGAGTAGGACCAAGACATAATAGTTGGAGTGAAAGTTATGTGGTGCGCCTCAGGTAGTGGATGAAGATGTGAGGCTCGATTCTCAAATCATCCCTAGAAAAAAGAGTTTTAAATACCTTGGGTCAGTTATACAAGGATGTTACACATCATATTGAAGCGGGGTGGATGAAATGCAGGCTCGCTTCCAGTATGTTATGTGATAAGAATGTGCCACCAAAACTTAAAAGTAAGTTTTATAAAGCGGTGGTCAGATCTACTAAGTTATATGGGGCGGAGTGTTAGCCACTCAAGAACTCCCATGTCCAAAAGATGAAGGTGGATGAAATGAGGATGTTGAGATGGATGTGTGGTCATACCAGGTTAGATAGAATTAAAAATGAAGTTATTATGGACAAGGTGGGCGTGGCCCCTGTGGAGGACAAGATCAGGGAGGCGAGACTTAGATGGTTTGGGATGTGAAGAGGAGAGGACAGATGCTCCGCTGAGGAGGTGTGAGTGGTTGGCCCTGGAGGGTTTAAGGAGAGGTAGAGGCAGACCAAAGAAGTATTGGAGAGAGGTGATTAGACAGGATATGGCACTGCTCCAGCTTACTGAGGACATGACCATGGATAGGAAGGTATGGAGGTTGAGGATAAAGGAAAAGGGTTAGGATAGGTAGCCGAGCATTGTCTTGTCTGTAACAGTAGCTCTAGTACATGACTTAGTGTCCTCTGTGTATTCTCATATTCCTTGACTGTTGTTATTATTGGTGTTGCTTTAGTTTCGACTTTCTGATTATAGTTCCTACTATTAGTTTTGTATTTCCGCTTCAATTTTTCAATTGATGTGCTTGTTGTTGCCCTTCCTTTCTCTTTACTGAGCTGAGGGTCTATCGGAAACAACCTCTCTACCTTCTTGAAGGTAGGGGTAAGGTCTACGTACACTCTACCTCCCCAGATCCCATTTGTGGGATTACACTAGGTTGTTGTTGGTGGTGGTGGTGGCCTTACGGAGTATACTTTATTTGTACATCTATACTTAACTTGTGCCCTTGCCAGACTTATGCTTTTGTATGGATATTCTATGCCCTTGCCAAGTTTAGTTTGTGATTGGTGATGTATTTGTGAATTAGTCGCTTTTGTCATTTTATTTTCTTTAGTACTTTATAGTTTATATTATTTTTATTCCTTTAGTATTAGTCGCTTTTATATTTTATTTTATTTTATTTTTGTAGTTTTTAGTTTATATTATTTTTATTTCTTTAGTAGTAATATACTTTCTAATAAATCTCGTTGGATTTTCTTTATGCTACGGTTCTTTCTTGAGGAATACTTTTCTGTTATCGGTTGACTTTTTCCTATGATGGATGGCGTGACAGCTTTCTTAAGGGAATTAGTCTGGTTTTGTTATGTGGAGACCTTTGGATTGTTTGGTACTAATAAAATTAGTCTCTTGCATGTGAGTTGTGAATTAACAATACCCCTCCGAAATTTTGTGTTGCAAATTGAAAAAGTAAGTTGCATGGGGTAAAATAATTTTTGTGATAACGTTTTGGCTCATTTTGTGACTCTTCACCCAGCAGTTGGTATGATATTGCTCAACATTTTCTTATTAAGAAGTAAAATTGATCTGCCTTGATTAGTTCATGTACCATATATGTTAGTTTTCGTAAAAACAATTCTTGTGCTTACTTCTATCATCTAGAACTTGTCTGGTTGGTCTTTCAATGCTAATCTTAATTATGTTTGATTGGAGGAATGACCTTAGGCATTTTTGTGATATTTGAAAAAGCCTCTTTAGCCTTTCGAGCCTACCATTGCATAAATATCATCACTACTTAACCTCATTTGAGCCTTTAACTTTTTTTTTGGCTACCACATTAGAAACCTTTGCCCTTTTTGTGAAATAATTTCCTCTTTTGAACTTGTCCCTCCTTGAGTGTTAAGAATGAGGCTAAAAGCCTAAGTTGGGGTGTTGGTGTCAATTGCGAAATGGTGAAGATATACATTGTGTGTAGAAGTAAATACCTCGAAATTGTGTTACATGAAGACACTTAAGCTCCAAAAGAAAAGAAATGAAAATATATGTATACAAAAAAAGAGGGAGTCTTGAGAAAGTTAGAGAGGTAATTCAAGGTGGTTCAATGTTGGTAACTGGAGGTCAATAAGGGCTATGTGGTTTTAAAAGAAGCAAAGTGCAAAAAGCAAGACAAATGTGAGTAGTGTTCAACGAGGGTGTAGTCACCTGCGTCCCAAATGCTTATTCTACCCTTTCCCTAAACCTACATTGCAAGCTTAAAAGTCCTTATGGGAACTCCAACCGTATGTTCTAGAATTGGTGGCTAATTAAAATAAGGGCAAGTTTATGGCATGATATTTTTAACACTTGAAATTCTTAGTTGAGAGTGAGCGTCTTTGTGTATTTGTCCCTTGTATTGTTCTTGTAAATATGGTAATTTTGGGACTTCCTTTGTTGTGAGGGAACATGGATTATGATGGATTGATGACATTGATAATTCCAAATTGAATAAATTGAGCATATGTAGTAGACTAGTGATTTTGAATCACTTCTTGAGGCTTGGTTGTTGTGATTTAATTATTTTGAAACTCCTATGCATTCTTGAGATTGAGTTTTAAATGAGGGAGTTATTTGGTTGAAGTTCACATGTTTGAGCCTAATTACTAATATCAACCAAAGCCATTAATGTTGTGCTTAATTAGATTATGTGATCTAGGAATGATAGCGATGCTACTTGAGCTTTAAATGGTAGAGCCTTATTGAGTATTTGGTTTTGATTTTCTTGAGGACAAGCAAAAGCTTTAAGTTTGGGGTGTTGATGAGTGGTGATTTTAAAACTCATTTTAGTCTCATTTTCTTTAGTTTTTGTATCCATAATACGAGGTGATTTATAGTGTGCATTGCTATATTTTCAGGTACGATGAGTCAAGAAGAGAATTTAAATCAATTGAAGTGGAAATGAGCAAAAATAGTTGAAGAGGTGCAAAAGCTTCCGGTGTTCTCGCATCTGCAAAAGATTGTCGCTTTTGGGGGTTCGCATCTCCGAGAAAAGGACCGCACCTGCGGAAAAGGAACTGTTACTCTGGAATCGCATCTGCGGGTACCCCTCCACAGATGCTCCACAGATGCGGAGTCGCTTCTGCACGAGCGCTTCTATGCTTCAGTGTCTGCTTCTGCAGAGTAGCCTCTTTCCACCAAATGTCGCTTCTACGAGCAGATATCCACATCTGTGGAACCGCACCTGCGAGGATTCTTCTGCAGGTGCGGCCAACGGGCTTCAGACCTGGACAACTTGTACATCTACCTTTTTCTTGACCCCAAACCCACAAATACACGACCTAGCACATTTGGAAGACATTTTTGGCTAATTTTCATTCTCTTGACTAAGAGAAACAAGCTTTGGAGCTAGGGTTCTTGCACACACACTTGGGACTTGTTGATTAGAAGACTTTGGTTGAGAAGTTATTACCCATTTTTACTCATTTCTTCATTTCCATGTTTTGTATTGAATATCTAAGCGTGTAATATTTTTTCCAACACTTGAATGTTGTTTATGGAAATATTCATTATTAAAGTGTGGATTAAATCTCATGTTGTGCTTATGTATTGAATGATTGTTTTTAATTATGAAGTGAGTTAATTGTATCTTTAATTATTCTTGTTCTTTAATGTTTCCAAAGGGATTAGCTAACCCTAGGACTCGCCCATTAATTTCGAATTAATCTTGAAAAAGGTAATTTGGGGTTGGGAAAGATTAATTAATAAGAACTTGAGGCGTTAACCCTCATTTTATAGATTCTACTTAGGGATAGGATTGAACAACTTGTATCCATAATCGGGTGCACTTAATCTCCTGATTGTTTTAGGGATAATTCAATTTGGAAGTCTTTTTAGTCTTCGAAAGAAGCTAATAAAAAATTAATATTTGAGGCTAATTAACATAAACTCGCTCATATTTGTAAAATCATAAAATACATTGGATTATTACTTGAGTGTAATCCCCGTGTATCCCTGCTTGTAGCCATTGATCATTTTACTTGCTTTCTAGGTTAGTTTACATTTTTGCATTTAGACATAAATATTCTTGCAAAACCCTTTTTAGTGTTTGCTTAGCATAATAAGCAGTAATTCTCTTACTTGTCTAATCGCCTACATATTGTTATTTGTGGGATTCGACCCCGACTCATAGTTAGGTATATTATATTTCATGCGATCGTGAGCGCTTACTGTTTTAGTAGTGGACTTGGGCGTCATCAACTATCTAAGTAAGAGGTTCATGCCCTACGAAGCTCAGTATTCTTTATTGGAACGTACCTCTTGTGCTCTGACATGGATAGCCTACAAGTTGAGACATTATTCCTGTGCATACACCTCATACATCATATCGAGAATAGACCCCTTAAAGTACATTTTCCAGAAACTTATGCCTACTAGAAAATTGGAAAAGTGGCAAATACTGCTAAGTGAGTTCGACATCTTCTATGTGACTCAGAAGGCAGATAAGGGGCAAGTATTGGCCAAACACCTGGCAGAGAGCCCTTTGGGTGGAGAATACAAACCATTGAAGACGTTTTTTCCCGACGAGAAAGTATCTTTCATAGGAGAAGATATAGCCGAAGCTTATGATGGTTGGAGAATGTTCTTCGATGGAGTCGCAAACTTCAAGGGAGTGGGCATTGGAGCTGTCCTTGTATCAGAAACCGGCCAACATTATCCGGTATCCACCAAGCTCAGGTTCCCATGCACCAACAATATGGTAGAATATGAAGCTTGTATTTTGGGACTTATGTTGGCCATCGACATGAACATCCAGGAATTATTGGTAATCGAAGACTCAGACTTGCTGATATATCAGGTACTCAAAGAATGGGCCACCAAGAAAATCAAGATACTGCCTTACTTACACTGTGTGCAGGAATTGATCAAGCGATTTGTAAAGATAGAATTCAAACATGTTCCTCAGATTGATAACGAGTTCGCAGACGCATTGACCACCTTATCTTCCATGATACAACAATAGCTAAGAATTATACCTTACCAATCCCCATAAAGATCTGCAAGCAGCCTGCGTACTATGCTCATATCGAAGAGGAATTTGATGGGAATCCATGGTTTCATGATATCAGGGAGTATCTAGAAAAGGGAGAGTACCCGAAAAATGCTACACACACTCAAAATCGCACATTATGGAGGTTAGCTAACCATTTCTTTCAGAGCGGAGGAATCATGTATAGAATAACTCCTGATCTAGTATTGCTAAGATGTGTCAACACCAGAAAGAATCCAAACTACTCGAAGAGATACATGACGGTACATGAGGACCACATATAAAGGGTTCATTTTAGCCAAGAAGATGTTAAGGACAGGATATTTCTGGATGACTATGGAGACTGATTGTATTAAGTATGTAGAGAAATTTCACCAGTGTCAGGTACACGCTGACATGATACGGGTTCCACCCAATGAACTAAATATGACGAGTTTGCCTTGGCCTTTTGCCGCTTGGCGCATGGATGTCATTGGCCCAATCGAGTCCGCTGTCTCCAATGGACACAAATATCTTGGTAGCCAGTGATTACTTCACCAAATGGGTCAAAGCCGCCTCCTACAAAGTGGTGACAAAGAAGGTCATAACGAATTTTGTTCGGGATCATATTGTATGCTGATTCAGGGTACCCAAGTCAATTGTCCTTGATATTGCCGCCAATCTCGATACTGAACTAATGAAAGTGATCACGCCCAACTATGACTTACAAAAAGTACTAAAAGGTCGCTGCAAATATAACCTGGCTTATGAGTCCAGGGTCGAATCCCACACAGAACTAAGGCTTAGCTATAGCTCTTTAATATCACTAAGAAAACAAGTTTAGATAATTTTCGAGTTATAAAGATTAAGATTTTTCTTTAGACTACTAAACTAAAAAGACTACTAAAGAAAAAAGATTATCAACTAAGAGGGTTTGACGATTAGAGAGAAAGGGTCTTGCGACGGAAGGCGACTAGAGAAAGAAAGCTCTCGCGAGCTCTAATGGCGACGCCGGCCGGTGCGTCACCGGCTGGCAAACCTCCCCTCACCACCTCTCAACCTCCCACCATAACCCCTAGCAACCCACAGCCGTTAAATTACTCCCACATCCTCAAACCCACGACACAGAACTCTGCGACACATGCAAACCCTAGCTCGAGCTCAATCGCACCAATTCCGTTCAAGAAAGCAACTTTCTTGCATGGACAACCTATTGTAAAATTCACAGAAACAGAAGTGAATCGCATGAACTTAATTGAAGGGCTGCAGTATGCTGTTCTGGGCAAGTTCTTATATGGCTGGCCAGACATCCAAGAACTGCGAAGAAGCATTCCAATACAATGCGGAATCAAAGGTGAATGTAACATAGGTTTCTTTCGAGATAAGCATGTTCTAATTAGATTAACACTGTGGGAAGATTTTATCAAGGTTACATCGAAAAGCACTTACTGTCTCAAAGCTAAGGATGGCTATGAGTACCAAATGCTCCAGTTAATCTATGATGCTAAATTTAAGCTTGGAGAAGAAACGCCAATGGCAATGGCACGGATATCTTTTCCACAGCTACTACCTATTGACTTTGTAAAAGAATGCCTGTTCTCTCTTGCATCTGTAGTTGGTAAGCCACTGCACCTTGACATGGAAACTATTAACAAAACAAGGCCTAGCTGTGCTAGAGTAAAGATTTTGGTCGATCTTTTAGCTGAATTGCCAAAGAAAGTCAAAATGGATATTGAAAATGAGGCTACAGGAGAAATCAGAACAGAGTGGGTCAAAATCCAGTATGATTACATTCCTAAGTATTGGAAGCAATGCAGACTACAAGGACATGACATAGCTGAGTGCTGGAAATTACACCCAGAGCTGCTACATACAGACTCAGTTGAACAACAGGAAGCTAGAAGCAAAGGAGAGGAAAGTAGGAAGCAGAAGGGAAAGGAGACTACACCTCTGATGATCCTATCAAGAGGCAAAGTTGTTGGCAATGCAGGCTCTCAATGGAAGGAGGTCAAGGATAATATAGTGCAAAACCAAGCTAAGACCAAAGATAAGCAAGCCAAAGCTGGATTGGAATTGATACCAGCTTACATGGCCACTTAGCAACTCCAAACTTCCGACAAATTTGCTATGTTGGAATTGGAAAACAGCAATGCTAATACAGATAGTCAAATGGAGTTGATTGCAGCTCTTGGCCAAAAGAACTCCCCTGCTCTCACAAGCGCAGCAGCACCCCTGCAACTAGTTGAAGAACCTTCTTGCTCTGCAGCAGCTCCCCTCATTCCAAGCACACCAGCAGACAAAACCTTAAAAGGAAGTGCCAGAAAGCAAATAGCAGGAGCAGAGAAGTTGATGCACTCCACAGACCAAATTCTAAGTCTCAAATATGCTGAAAGGAACAACATTCGAAAAGTTGCAGAGAAAGAAACTCAATCACAAGCAGAGAAAAGGAAAGAAGCCACAAAGGACTCCACTTCCCAGTGGGTGCAGAAAAACTTCTATACAAATGTGGTTACAACCAACACCTCTCATCAAGATATCCCATCATAAGAAACTCTAGTAGAGAGGACAATGACCAAGACAACAAATAAAAAAACAGCAGGCGCAAAGTTAGGAAAGATGCTTGAAAGGCCACAAAGAAGTCGAGGAAGACTATGGGCTGATCAAATTGAAGAGGACTCAGAGGAAGGTGAAATTCCACAAGAAATGCAAAGTGAGGAAGAAGCAACTGATGAGGAAATAGAGGAGGAGGATCAAAGTGAACATGGTCCTGCCAATGTCACTGCCACAGCAACAAAAAACAACAGCAAAAATAAAAACAATCAACTGATGTTGACAAACACCAGTCAAGGATAAACTAGCACTGCAGCTCATGAAGCAGAAACCAAAGAGACAACAGAGGCACACCTACAAGAGAAAACAGACACAGCTCAGAAAAAGAAGCAAGCTCAAGAAAAAGTTGAAAAATTGGCTGCATCAGACTTAACTTCTCCAAGCTCCAAGGAGGAAAAACAAACAGCAATAGCTAAAATAAAGAATCTCAGCATCACAGCAGCAGCAAAAGATGAAACAGATCACCATGAGCATCTAGGCAAAGATCTAGATGAGGAGTCCACTGCTCAGATTTTCCTAAAAGTTGCTAAACAAGGATACCTCTCACAAACACAGATAGCTAAGGTGAAATCAGCAACTAAAAGAAGGAAGAAGCAAAGCAAAGAGCACAATAATTCCTCTGCAATAGGGGTCCAAACAAGAAGAGCCCTAATACACCCCAACAATCTATAATGGATGTAATCATATGGAATATAAGGTCTGTGAATACAATGCAAGCTTTTGAAAAGCTCATCACATTCCACAAAAAACATCATTTTGATTTCATTGGCATTCTAGAATCAATGCAACAAGTAAGAAAATGGAAAGATACAGAAGGAAGATTCACTTATCTCAAGTTGTGGTTAGTGTTTCCAATAAAATCTGGGCATTCATAGAAGACACATATGAAGTCACAGTATTATATGACATGGTACAACAACTAACTCTGAGGCTAATTCATACAGAAACTCATGTAGAATTCATCCTCACACTAGTATATGCTAAGTGTAAGCAAAACTAAGAGAATAGAACTGTGGGATTCATTATATGATATGGCACAGGACATGACAGTTCCATGGCTGGTAGGGGGTGATTTCAATGTAATATGGAATGAAGAAGAGAAATTTGGAGGCCTCCCAGTGCCAATCAATGAAGTAGATGACTTCAAACACTGCATCAATACTTGCAACTTAGCTAATCTTAGTTTCAAAGGCAGCATCTTCACATGGTGGAATGGTAGAGCAGAGGAAGATTGCATTTTCAAAAGATTAGACAGATGCCTTGCCAACACAGAATTCCAGCAAACTTTCCTAAGGCTAGAGGTTACTCACATGTCTAAGATAGGCTCAGATCACAGTCTTCTCCTGTTAAAGTGTGACATGGAAGCAATACCAATCAAGAAGCCATTCAAATTTCTCAACTTCTGGACCATGCATGTATCATTCAAATCAGTAGTGAGAGAGAACTGGCAAGCAGACTTTTATGGTGATCCTTTCATCCTCTTCAATCATAAGCGCAAAAAGCTCAATAAAGCTCTGTCACTGTGGAGCAAAGCAAACTTCGGAGACATATTCCAAAAAATTGCAAGCATGGAGGAAGTTGTTCATGTTCATGAAAAGAAATTTGAGGAAAGACCCACAAAACAAAAAAGAGAAAGACTACAAAAGGTCCAAGAACTACTAATCAGGCACCTAGCAATAGAGGAAGAGTTATGGAAACAAAAAGCAGGCATGGCATGGTTCAAGGATGGAGACAGAAACACCAAATTCTTCCATGACCAAGTAAATGGTAGAAGAAAAAGGCTCCAACTAAGGAGAACCCAAAACAACACAGGCAGCTGGATTGAGGAAGAGGAACAAATTGCAACTGAAGCTATCAATTTCTATATAGAACTGTTCACAGAGACTGCAACACCAACTGACTTCAGCATACTTGATAACATCCCTCAATTAATAAGCATGGAGCAAAATGTAGAACTGATTAGGCAGCCTACAAGAGAAGAAACCAAGCAAGTTGTTTTCAGTTTAAATGGTGACAGTACAGGGGGGCCAGATGGCTTCACAGTGCCTTCTACCAAGCATGCTTGGACATAATAGGGGAAGACATACACAATATGGCTATAGCATTCTTCTCGGGGAAACAGCTACCAAAATGTGTTACACACAAATCTGGTACTGCTACCCAAAAAGAAGGAAGTGGCAACCTTTTCAGACATGAGGCCCATTAGCTTAAGCAATTTTATCAACAAAACTTTTTCAAGAATCATTCATGAAAGGATGGTGGAGCTGCTGCCTAATCTGATCTCCCAAGAGCAAGGTTGCTTTGTTAAGGGCAGAACTATTGCTGAAAATGTTCTCCTAACTCAGGAAATCATCACAGACATCAGAATCAGAACAAAAGCTAGGCCAAATGTTGTGATTAAGCTTGACATGACAAAAGCCTTTGACAGACTATCCTGGCTTTTCTTGACAAACACTTTGAGTAAAATGGGGTTCTGTGAGACCTTTATTGGCATGGTCTTTGACATCATTGGAAACAACTAGTACTCAGTTCTCAGAAATGGCCAGCCACATGGTTTCTTCAAATCATCAAGAGGAGTCAAGCAAGGAGATCCACTATCACCTGCTCTATTTATTCTTGCTGCTGAAGCCCTCTCAAGAGGTCTAAATGCCCTGCACTTAAACCTATATTTCTGTGGTTATGGACTGCCCAAGTGGAGCCCAAAGATAAACCATATAGCATATGGAGATGACACTATCATCTTCTCTTCCTCTAATGCCACCTCCTTACAGCTGATAATGGAAACTTTAACTGCATATGAGACAGCATCAGGATAGAGGATCAACAAACGCAAATCTGGTGTGTATATGCACCATTCAGCCAGCCTTGATGTGGTCACAAAAGCGGAAAGCATCATAGGTATAAGAAAGCAGGAATTCCCCTTCACATACCTAGGTTGCCCCATTTTTTACTCCAGAAGGAAGATGTCACATTATCAAGAACCCATCAACAAGGTGTTAAACAAATTGCAATCCTGGAAAGGAAAGCTACTCTTAGTAGGAGGCAGGGCAGTACTGATCTCACATGTCCTTCAGAGCATGCCTATACACCTTCTCTCTGCTGTCAACCCTCCCAATAATGTCATCAATAAGCTACACAAGCTCTTTGCACAATTCTTCTGGAGTAACACTGTAGGAGGTAAGAGCAGGCACTAGGCTTCATGGAACACCCTATGTATGCCATGTGATGAAGGTGGAGCAGGCCTCAAATCCATGGACGATGTGTCTAAAGGCTTGTTATGCACGCTGTGGTGGAACTTTAGAACTACGCCAAGCCTCTGGAGTGCATTCATGAGCCAAAAATACTGCAAGAAGTTAAATGCAGTCATAGTTCCATGGAAAAAGGGATCACACATATGGAGGAAAAAGCTAGAATTCAGGAACATCATTGAGCATCAAATCATTTGGCACCCAAAAATGGGTTCCTCACTTTTTTGGTTTGAATACTGGACAGGATTGGGAGCATTGTACTTATTGTGCCTAATGATTTTGCAATAGATGAAACCATACATAATGTGTATGATGTTGTGCAGGATGATGGACACTGGAATCTAGGCAAAATATCATAAATCCTGCCCCAAGAATTTGCACTGCACATAGTAGAAACTGTTAAGCCACCAAATAATGAGAACAACATAGATGTATCATATTGGATGCTTGAACCTCAAGGCCATTTCAGTGTAAAAACTGCTTGGGAGTACCTTAGAAAGAGGGATGAACCTAAAAGAGCTTTCAAAATGATTTGGGTGCAAGGACTACCATTTAAGATTGCATTCTTCATGTGGAAAGTGCGGAAGGCTAAACTGCCTTTAGATGATTTCATGAAGAGACTGGGATATCAAATGCCATCAAAATGCTGGTGCCGTACAGAACCAAAGGAAGAAACCATGGTGCACCTCTTCTACACAACCAACACTACAACCAAAGTGCGGCAATACTTCCTCTCAAGAGCAGGAATAACATGGGAGGGTTTATCTTTTCATCAAGCAATAATCAAATGCTGGACAGCACAAATAGTTCCTAGGCTTAAATCAGTGCTGCAAACTATCCCATCCTGCACTATATAGGAACTCTAGAAAAGAAGAAACAGATGTAAATGTAGAGAATCAGTCACTACCAGTAGAGTCATTTATCATATCTCCATAACACTACAGGCACTGGTCCAAACTAGAAAGCCAGGAATCAAGGCCCCTCACAAATGGCAAGACCTTCTGCACATGATGGAAAACTACACTCCAAGATTGAAATACAATAAAGTAATCTGGGAATTCCCAATGGCAGGATGGATTAAGGTCAATACTGATGGAGCATCCAAAAGAAATCCAGGAAGGAGCTCAATAGGTTTCTGTGCGCGAAATGAAGCAGGGGAGATCATATATGCACTTGGCAAAGAAACACCAGAAGGAACAAACACAACAGCAGAAGCAACAGCCATTGTGGAGACACTAAGTTTCTGCAGATCACACAATTACTCTCACATATGGCTGCAAACAGATTATGCTGCTGAACAACACAATCAATGGAATATGGAAACCACCTTGGTGCATAGCAGAACAGGTGGAGGAGTGCTGCAAATGAAAGAAGCTCTCGCACTCAATGTGACACACATATACAGGGAAGGAAACAAGCTAGCTGATCACTTATAAAACTATGCACTTGAAGTTGGAAGAATGGAATGTCATAACTTCTGGCAGCTGGATTTACAAGGTCGAAAGATACTAAATGAAGATAAACTCCAATGTCCATACATAAGAGTAAAGGTAGCAAAGTAGAAAGGAGAAAACAGGACAGTGGCCCCTCACTTAGTTACAGACACACAATCTCCCAACCTCACAGCAAAGGAACAATAACTTGAGCCTAGATCAAACAATGTTATGATAACATGCTTTTTATCTCTACAGACACACTGGAGGAACAAAGAAATGGCATCAACAAAAAGCATAAGGGGGGTCAGAGGAGACTGGGACAGGGACTTTACACTAATATGCCGCTCTCTTTTGCAGGAAACACTGCCCAGCATTTCTTGCTGTTTGCAGTTTAGAAGAACCCCCACACCAGCCTCTCATACATGGTTTATGATGGAACAGCATCACGCAAGGGGCATGTCACACAAGCAATCACCCTCTAGACTTTAATCAAACAACCTTCCAGGAAGACAGCAACTACTCAACTTGATATCTCCGAGCACCTCAAACATTCAACTCTGGCTTTACATTGCCATAGCAAGAACACAGCAGCAAAAGAGACTCCCTCAAAGACACAGTCCAAGACAACACTCTTGGGGCCAGCCTATTGCTAAAAGAACAAAATGTGCAACACAACAGCAGCAGAAAAGATGCAGCAGTTACACATGGCAACATCAACAACGCAGCCCTATATCCACCATGAAGTACTCCAGGAATCAGTCTACCACTGCAGAAGCCATGTGCAGCATCTCCATTGTTGCTATTACATTTTGTCTGAACACCAAGCACCTTTTACAACCTCATCACCATTTCAAGCTAACAAGTCACCTCAAGTTAAAAGAACACAAAGGATCACCTCAAACAGAACACTGGCGGCAACAGAAAAAACTCAGTAACAAGTACCTCACATCTCAAATGCAGCAAACAAGACAAACTCAAAAAAAACACCAACACCAGCAACAACACGACACCACTGAACTCAACAACTGCCACATCACTAAAGATAACTTGACATGGTTCAGGTTATTGTTGTAATTGTAAGGTGTGGTATAGCACCAATGGTGCTCAATCTCTTGCAATTACAGCAATCACCATGGATCCTCTCTGTCACAATACACCACTGGACCTCAAACAACACACCAATACACAGGAACATCAATGAGACCAGCTTGAGCCAACAGCAACTACATGACACAGATGCACAGCCAATAGAAAATCCACAGAAGCAACATCCTGAATCTAACATAGGGGATCTCACAACCATAAAGCAGCAAAATAGCAGCAACACAAACAAAATCTCCTTCACTGAACTCAGCATCTCACTCATCACAGCAAACTGCTTGAAATGGTCTAGATCATTGTTGTAGTTGCAAGGTGTGGTATTAGCACCTTTGGTGCTCAATCTCTTGCCACTACAGCAATCATCATGGTCATCTCTAGACACATTGCAACATTAGATACTAGTCTTCACTCAGAAACATAGCAGCAACATACTAAGCCAGCATACATCATAAGATATAGAAGCAACAACAAACCACCATCAGAAGCACCAGTCACACAGGGCTAACAGAAAAGCAATCATCAACTTAAAGGCTGAAACAAGCCCCCAAAGGAACACCAAGCCAAGTAGACTGCCAAAAAGAAGACACAGAAAACACACATACACTCCACAACAGCAGCTCCAGCAAACAATCAACAGAAGTACTCAGCACTTTGCTCATCCACCAGCAAAAACAACATTGTTCTCCAACTCAAATAGCCATCTTCAACTTGGCTTTTCTTTTCAAGGAAAAAGCAAAATTGAAGATAGCTCACACTCTTTTGCTACTCTTTTGAGAATTCTAGAAATCACTTTTGGACACAAGATGTACATACAAGGGATCACACCCCTGAATCACATATTAGAAGCAGGAACACATGTACTTTTTTGCATAGTTGACCTAGATCAATCACACTATGTTTTTCTAAATGCGATTGTCTATCAATATAAATTAGCCAATCGCCACATCACCATAGGTCTAACAACTTACCAAATTTTAGGTATATTTAGTTATCACTTTTGGATAACTAAGTGTACATTTACTCTTTTATTGGAGGTAAGGTTTATGTCCTCCTCCACTTTTTTACACTTTTTTACGAAGTACACTGTTGTACTTTGCTTCTATTAATAAAATTTATATTTAACCCAAAAAAAATAAACTAAGAGAAATATGTGAATTGAAGATTAAAAAGCCTAGGATTATGATTTCCTCAATTATCAGGATGAATGCTTAACGTGTTCACTATAATCACGCCAAGTTATTCTCCATTGGTCATGAGTTCTCCTATTACCACAATTATCTCTTGATCAAAATCAGTAATTTTCTGTAATTATTCTCTCAAACTAAGCCTAGCTAGCAATTCAAGCGACTCAAAAGATCGTGCCAAATTTTCGTTATCTTTAATCCCACTTGTAAAGCCAAGTAATTAATTTTTACTCAAAAGTGACACTGTTCAACAACAACCTAATCAAGTTTTCTTTTCAAGCAACACATGATAAATAGAAACAGTTAATCGATGGTCATTCAATTAACAACAAGCAAAACACAGTTGAACAAATAAATTATTAAAACAGCTCAATTATAATTAAGCATGGTCAATAATTCACCCAATAATTGATTCTATCAAAATTTCAAAAGAAAGGTTTAGCTACCCATACTATTACTCAAAAACACATAAACCACTATCAAACGAATATCAATATAAAAAAAGATTAAAAAAAAAGTCGAGAAAAACTCTTCGATTCGTCTTGTGTAATGGACTTGAGGATCTTCCAGGCTCAATTTTACTTCAACAATGGTGTTCCTTGCCTTCTCAAGTCAAGAATGCGGTTGAAATAAGGGTTAGAAGCTTTTATATCACGTCCCTAAAACAAATGACTAAGTTGACCCTCAAGATAAAAGCATGCGAATTTGTACTTGTGCTATACCTGTGCTTCGACTGAATCTGGTTGAAATTCCGGATTTTCTTGTGCTTTTCCTATATTATGGACAGTTACTTCACTGCCTGGGTCACGATTTTCCTTTTATTTCTTCAGTAAGTGCCTTTTAGCTTCATTATTTCTCAAATCGCCTCTATTTTTCACTCTTGGCGTCCTACATAACAAACTTCAAAAATTAAGTTCAATTGGTCATATTTCAACCTTCAAAACACCTAAAAATACACCAAATTAAGGGTAAAACATATCAGATTACATGTAAATCTAGCATAGTATCACCACCCTACAATTAGAATTTTGCTCGCCCTCTAGCAAACACAAAACATCACAGATAAATCACAAAGAAGCAGTCAACCTCATTCAAACTCCCTGTCAAGCGATTATTCAGAGACATCAACCACAAGAGTAGAAAACCTTTATTTTGCTCATATTCATATATTGAAACTCGAAACTTTGCTCCTCACAAATTCTGTTGAACCTCACAATCAAAGAAATGTCCCCCAAAACACACATCTATAGTAGCAAAGGGCATATATAACAAAACACTCACACCCATCAAAGAGTTTCACATGAAACACATACAGTACCATAAGCTTGCCCATTCTGTCACTATCCACTAGTGTCAGAGTCTCAATCCACAATCAAATAGGACTTTTTAAAGCTTGTGATGTTGGCTTGGGGTAAGGTATGGATACTTTTGGTTATATAGTGATTAAATCTTCCCCTAAACACTTTAAGCATCATTAACTTCTACGTTTCCCGCTCTTTTCTTTTGTAAACACTTCCCACTTTCATTTTTTTTCCTCAGCTCAATCACTAAAGTCCCTATTTTGTTTTGTCTCCCTCGTATTTTTCCAACTACATTTTCTTCTTCTTTTTTAAGATGAGAATGTAGCTTCAAAAAGAGAATATCAACGGGCTTAACTTTCATCACTTTCATTCTTGATGTAACTTTGAGTTTCCAAGTATATAATATTTTCTCACAACCACAACTTCTGCCCAATCACACAATCTAAAGTAGTTAAGGAGAAGATGGGTCAACAAGAGAGATTAATGCAAAATAGACATGGCTTGTAACATGGGTTGCCAAAGAAAAGGTTAATAGGCACAAATTGGGACGCTGGGGATATTCATTCATTAGGTAGGTTCATTTAGGCACTAGTAGTTTATATCAAAGAAGGCCTACTTGTAAGGCCCCGTTTCACCCAGAACCTGGGGTTTCATGATGCCAAGATAGACTTATGTGTTGATGATTGTACACCGCGGTATGGACTTTTTGGGTTGAATAGTGATTTGGGGAGTTGAAGAAAATTTTTGGCAGAGCAGGGCATTTTGTGGTCCACTATGCGACCGCAGAATCACTCTGCGGGTCGCAGATCCACTGTAGAGTGAAGCGGAGAAGTGGCCCATTTTTGGAGGTTGTTTTGCGGTCCATTATGCGACTGCATAACTATTTCGTGGGCTGCACAATCCATCATAGATCCAGCATGAAGATTTTCGGATGGGAGTTCTATGGAGCATTATGCGACCGCAGAACTAGTCTGCGGACCACAGAACTGCCGTAGACCTGACCCGAACAACCCAGTTCTTAACATCACTTCTGCAGCCATTTTGAGGACCGCATATCCATTATGTGTTCTGCCCTGCGACCGTAGAGCTGTGTTCGGAGGGTCCATTTTCTGGTTTTTATAACCCGAACCTATTTATATATATAGATGTAAAGGGCCATTTTTGAAGCAAAAATATGATATTTGAGAGTGAGGAAGTGCCATAGAGTGAGAGGGAAAGCTCCTAAGCTAATTGTTCACCAATTCTTGCTCAAAAGTTGGAAGATTTACAAGGAGAACCTCACAAGTTCTTCATCCAAGAGGTAAGGTTCCACATTCTAGTCTCAGTTTCGAATTTGGTGTAGAAGATGGTTAATGGGAAGTGTGATTCTTGCGCGTGAGAGTGTATCTATGCAATGCATGTACAATCATGAGTTGTGGGAAGGTAATTGAGCTCAAATAGGTAGACCTTGGGTTGTGGGGTGAAGGAAATCCACCATAAGAGAAGCTAGAAATCATAATGCTCGCCTAGTGATTGATAAAATGCTCAAATGAGTTGGGACCATGGAATCCTTCCTAATTTGTGTTCGACTTTGTTATATTTCTAAATAGATCGAAGTGGCTAAGATTTACAAACACTGTATTAATTTAAGAAAGCTCAGGGCGAGGTATGTTGGCTAAACTTCTCTCTTAGAATTAAATCCCACGATGTTCGTGTAAGTTCCGAGTTGTTCATTTTAAACTTGCCAGTCCGAATAAGCTTGGTGTCGAAAGGGTTGTGTGTGTGCATATACATACATATATATATATATTCAAAATGTGTTCTGAATATTCTTATAAAATTATGTTGTTCGTCGGGAGCGTGTTCAAAGCATAAGCATGTATTAAACTGTTGTGACTTCAAGTCAAGTTCAAATGGTAGCTGTTATGCCAAATTGTGTATGAAATCTCCACATGCCTAACACCCTTATTTGATCACGTGTATATTTGAAATCTTAATTTGAAAAGCCTTGTTCTTGATTATCCATGATGGAATTGGAAAGTGAAAGAAGAGGGCATGAAATATGATGCCCGGCCAACGTGCCAAGAATGATATTGCATTATAGTGATTGGTGCCAATGAAATGAATGATATGTAAAAGATTATGAAATGAGTGGTAAATCCTTTAAATAATAAATGTTTTGGGAGTATCGTTTAGTCCCGAGGAAGGGTAGGTCAAAATAACCTAACCCCGAAACTATACGTGCCGGTGTAGGAACAATTAAGGGGTAAATCTCCGTGTTAATGTGATGAGGTTCCCCTTATATGAGATGAGATTGATGTATGAGATGTTTCCCTTAAATAGATAAGATTATTGCTAGCGAGATGTGATGTGATGTCGACCCACATGACATTTTAGTGAGACGGCTTAGCCGATCGGGCTGAGATCGGATGCCATGCTGAGCACATGGTGGTATTCTGAGTGGATGTCTCGGGGTAATATGCCTTATCCGATTGGGCTGAGATCGAACTCTGTGCTAAAAGCACTGTGGTGTATCAGTGCTAAAGATCTCCCAACTTAAAAAGGTTGGAACTTACTTGAAATTTTCCTTTCCTCTAACTTGACACCTTGATACCGTTTGAGTCTCTTATTGATTTCATGATTCTTTCTCCGTTTACTGTTACTCATTCTATTGAGAGGGTGTTTAGTTTTACATACTAGAACTACTTCATATGTACTGACGTCCCTTTTTGCCGGGGGTTCTGCATCTTTAATGGATGCAGGTGGTTCCATAACAGGTGGTATTGATTAGTGATAGCAGCATACCCTCTCCTCAACTGACTTGGTGAGCCCCACTTCATTTCTAGGTTCTGTATCTCTTGTCCTTTGTACAAGTATTTTGAGGTATAGCCAGGGCCTTGTTGCCGGCACTATCGTAGTACTCTTCTGTTTCTGTTAGAGGCTCCGTAGACATAGTGTGCATTGTAACTTGTTTCTCGAAGGTTGAACTAAAAATGTTGTAATCGTATCACCTGTTCCACTTCAACTATGATTGTATAGTGTTCTATTTTGGAGACTTATTAATGATGTAACCTATGGCAATGAACTGGTGTTGTTCACGTGACCTCTTATTATCTAATTAATGGAATGTATTCTTCTCTTTATCCATGGATGAGTTGGGTAGACGGTATTGTGCAGGCTTGCTCAACCGGCGTATCTGTGTTGAGCACCGGTCGCACTCCCTAAGGTCGGGGCGTGACACTACTATCACTCTAAGGATCAAAACGTCCTAGGATTTTGCCTCAAACAATAGGCAGGGCTAGTTCTAGACTGACATGCATACACGGAAATACATAACAAAAACTCCCCACACAATTTACATGGAATTTGCATGTCACTCGTGTCAACCGTCAATGTACAAATATGAGCTCAGAAAGGAGGTTCAAGAACAACTTAGGTGACTCTCACAAAACACAGCTTTTCAAGGATTGAATTCTCTTTTCTTCAAGTTCTCTCTCGATTAATATTTTAAAAAACAAAAAAAAATTGCTTGATTCAAAAGAAAAGCTCTTTAAAGAACCAAGTCCAATAAAACCCAATCAAATTACTATGCTAAAAAAAAATTTAAATACACTGCATATAAGATATCCCCCACCCCACACTTAATGTTGTGCATTGTCCCCAATGCACACTATAAATAATAAGAGGATAAAAGAAACTCCCTGGAAGGCCAAAGGCCGAAGCATTAGCAGCTCATGGGATACTCATACTTCTGCCAGGCATAATCCTTTGAGCGGGTACCCTACATTTAGTTCCAACCATCTCGCTTGCTTTGCGTTCTTCCAATGACTTTCCCACCCATGCTCATACACCAAAAAAATAAACATAACACTATGAAAATAATACAATAAAAATTAACTAAATAAAATTAGAATAAAATAAATATGCAATAAATTTGGATTGCCTCCCAACAAGCGCCTTAGTTAATGTCGTGGCACGACGTGAATCACTTTTTATATCCACCTTGAGATTATGAATTAGATCCCCATTTTAGACATAAGCTTATGATTATTCTCTTGGGATGGTGGAACAAACCCTTGCGAGTCAAAAACTAAAAATTGCATTTCGCACTTCTTGGCCTTCAAACGAGGAACGTTGTTTTGCCTAAATGGCATTGCAAATTTCAAAATGTATAGCTCATCTACCTCTTCCATTGACTCTCTTTTATATTCATAAGGGTCCACTTTCATTTCACCGTCCGAACACAATGTAGAGAAGTGTTTGGAATAAGGTCTTACGCGTTCAAATACATAAATTTCAAGCTTATCAACATCCTCAACACTAATGACACTAGATTCAACTAAATTAGTATCCTCAACGTCCATGACCGACTCTAGTGTCAGTCATGTTGGTTAGAATTATCAAAATGTTCCCGAAAGCGAGTTATGTACACCAACTCAAGCTTATCAACATCCTCAACACTAAATTAGTATGTTGGTTAGAATGTTGGTGTTCTACTCTGACCTCCTTCGTTTGCACCTCAATTTATGCCTCTATTTCATGCTCTTTTTGACTACTATCCATAATAGTAGCTTGTATAGAATTTAAAGCTTCAACCAGTTGACTCACTTGAGCCTCCAAACTGTGAATAGTTGTCTTCTGCTTTTGCATCTGTAGCTGTTTCTCATTATTTTGCTCCATGAGGCACTTTAAGATATCCTTTATCTCCTTCAGGTCTGCATCCCCTGGTTCTTTTTCCTATTAACTTCATAAGAAAAAGTAGAACCATCATAATAAGGGTTCTAGGGAGGATAAGAAATATAAGCACAATCATGAAAGTGACCATCTTGACCACCACACACATCACACACATTCTACAAATAAGATTGAGTTGGTGCACATAACTCGCTCTCGGGAACATTTTGATAATTTTTTCACGGGTAGTTTCCTCCACAAAGCATTATGAAAATCAAAAGAAGAACTACAAACATCCAAACTCCCATAAATCCAAGATGTTATATTTCTCGCATTACAAATAGAATAAAAAAATAAAATAAAATAAAATAATATTAATAATTAAACTTGAGCCCTCGCAATATATACACCTACAACTACATTGTTAGTTCCCCGACAACGGCGCCAAAATTTCACGCCCAACTATGCCTTATAACAAGGACTAAGCGATCGCTGCAAATATAACTTGGCTTATGAGTCCAGGGTCGAATCTCACAGAGAGCTAAGGCTTAGCTATAGATATTTAATATCACTCAAAAAACAAGTTCAAACAATTTTCGAGTTATAAACGTTATGATTTTTGTTTTAGACTACCTAACTCAAAAAAAAATACTAAAGCAATAAGATTATCAACTAAAGAAATATGTGAATTGAAGATAAAAAAAAAACCAAGGATTATGATATTCTCAATTATCAGGATGAATACTTAATGTGTTCACTATAATCACGCCGAGTTATTCTCCATTGGTCGTGAGTTCTCTTGTTACCACAATTATCTCTCGATCAAAAGTGGTAATTTCAAGAATTATTCTCTCAAACTAACCCTAACTAGAAATTCAAGCGACTCACAAAGATCATGCCAAAGTTTTGTTATCTCAAATCCCACTTTTAAATCCAAGTAATTAATCTCATCATTTACTCAAAAGTGACGTTGTTTAATAACAACCTAATCAATTATTCGTTTTCAAGCAACACATGATCAATAGGCACAGTTAATCGATGGTCATTCAATTAACAACAAGCAAAATGTAGTTGAACAAATAGATTATAAAAACGACTCAATTATAAATAAGCATGGTCAATAATTCACCCAATAACTAATTCCATCAAAACCCTAGAATAAAGGTTTAGCTACTCATACTATTACTCAAAAACACATAAACCATTGTCAAACCAATATCTATAGAAAAGATAGAAAAGTAGAGAAAAACTCTTCGATTCGTCATGTGGAATGGACTTGAGGATCTTTCAGGCTCAAGTTTACTTCAACGATGGTGTTCTTGCCTTCTCAGGCCAAGAATGCGGCTGAAATAAGGATTAGAAGCTTTTATATCACGTCCCTAAGCCAAACGACTAAGTTTCCCCTCAAGATAATACGCATGTGAATTTGTACTTGTGATATAGTTGTGCTTCGCACTAGATCAGGTTGAAATTCTAGATTTTCCTGTGCTTTTCCTGTGCTATGGGAAGTTACTTCACTATCTGGGTCACAATTTTCCTGTGCTTTTCATGTGCTATGGGCAGTTACTTCATTGCTTGGGTCATGATTTTCCTTTTATTTCTTCATTAATTGCCTTTTAGCTTCATTATTTCTCAAATCACCTCTATTTTTCACTCTTGGTTTCCTACATAACAAACTTCATATATTAAGCTCAATTAATCATATTTCAACCTTCAAAACACCTGAAAATACACCAAAATAGGGGTAAAACATATCAAATTACATGTAAATTTAGCATATTATCATAAAGCCATGTGCGAGACGTTCAGGATCAAACACTGAAATTCCACTGCATATAGACCACAGATGAATGGATCCATAGAAGCCGCCAACAAGAATATTAAGAAAATACTAAGGAAGATGGTGGACAACTACAAAAGGTGGCGCGAGATGCTACCATTTGCTTTGCTTGGATACCGCACTACACTCCAAACATCAACTAGGGCAACTCCCTATCTATTGGCTTATGGTACCGAAGTTGTTATACCCTTCGAGGTAGAAAGTCGATATGATCAGCTGGCTCGCATCGACAGGAAAAGAATGAACACAGTGTGTCACGGCCAACTTTACCAGTACAGAATGGCAAGGGCTTACAACAAGAAGGTTAAACCAAGACAATTCACACCGGGGCAACTAGTTCTCAAGCGGATATTCCCACATGAGGATGAGGCAAAGGGTAAATTTTCACCAAGCTGGTGAGGTCCTTACATGGTTCACTGAGTGTTGATGGGAGGAGCACTCATACTAGCATAAACGGACGGAGAGATATGGCCAAAACCTATCTTCAGAAGTTGTCAAAAGATATTATGTCTAATTTTTATTGACATCTTCTTCTTGATGTAACATGAACTATGCTTGAACTAATTCCCATTTAATAGGGGATAACTAGACAGCACTGTGGGGATCGGTCACATTATAATAAAACTTCCTTCCGTGGTCAAAACCTCAGGCAAGATTTTGAGCTTCGTTAGATTCATGTTGTCGTACTAAGTGTCGTCGAAAGGATATAGCTGAAAGTATCCGTCAGAACTGGGGCAGAATTTTGAGGGAGTCCTCAAAATTACATTTAGGACAAGGACGTTGCAATGTCTCAAAATGTGTCGTAGTCTATGATTCGACAAAAACTATCTATTTTTTTTTTATTTTTATGCATTAGCAGGTGTTTTAATAACTGCATTCTTTATGACTAACTATAACGACCCGATCGGTCGTTTTGTGTAATTGCGCCCTGTTGACATTGATTGATTTGTCCTAATCATTCTCTGCTTCATGCGATTGCCCTGTTGACATTGATTGATTTTTAAGCTCTGAACTTGTGACCTGATGCCCTTGATGTCATTGCTGCTGCTGCTTCTGTTTCTTGAGTAATAGGACATCTGCTTGATTTCTGCCTTTTGTGGTTGCTTTGTAGATATCTGTTGTGCTACTCCATTGTCCTGCTCGATCTTATCATCCTCATCCAAATCTTTTGGTGCATAAAGTTGATCCGAAATATACTTTCTATACAATTTTATCACACCTCCAGATTGAGCATGATAACATGTTAATACCACTGGATAGTGTTCTAATATCGTATAGATAGTATTATCCTCAAATGTAAAATCAGAAAGAATCAGAAACTTCTGAAGTTTTCTTGGCTTTACTGAAAATTCTCCTTTTGAGTTCATATGTTGTTGATTGACTGGTGTGCTTCTGTTAACTGTTGGTGCTGTTGAGGAAACCATTGTGTCGCTTTTTCTGCTATTGTTGCTCTTGTATTCTATGCTGAAATTGATGCTACTACTAGTACTGCACAAGGCTGCTATATTGAGAAATCTGGGATGTTCTCTGAGAGTGTTGTTCTGTGTGTGTGATGAGATGTTGTTGGTGCAAGTCCTTCTCAATTGTGAAACTTATGCGTTTTAGTGTTTGATTCGTAGTTTTTTATTGTTATTTTTGTGTTTTAATTGTGCGAGCGAGTTCGTATGATGTTTTTAGACTTGTGTGTATGTTTGGTTTGGAGCCCCGAGTACTCGGATGAGTTTCGGACATGTTTCGGAAGGTTTTGGACTGAAAAATGAAAAAATCTGGTGTCTGATGCCTCAGGTATCGCATTTGCGAACTAAATGTTTGCAATTGCGAGCTTAGCAAGGGGGGCCTCAGGTATCGCAATTGCGATACCTGCCTCCCAACTGCGAAGTAGCTCAAGATTTTGGGTAGCTCGCATTTGCGACTGAAGTGTCGCTTTTGCGAAGGGACAAGGTTCGCATTTGCGAACCCATTTGTCGCAATTGTGATATCCTTATAGGTTGGTTAATGGCCACATTTGCAATGAATTCTTTGCAATTACGACGGTTCGCAATTCAGAATTGCGACATCTGCAGCTGATCGGGATTTCATCTCATATTCTCTCATTTTAGAACCCTAGACTCGTAAGGAGGCAATTTGGAGAGGGGATTTTCATCTACAAACTTTGGGTAAGTGATTCTAATCTATTTCCACTATATCTCAACAATATATCTTAGATTTTAACGTCAAAATCATGTGAATCAAAGTGAAAATTTGTGAAACTTTGTCAAGTTTTTAAAAAAATAGAATTTGAGTTTTGAGAGACGATTTGGACTCGGATTTTAAAACTTATCACATATATGAACTCGCGGGGTCATGGAAAGCCGGAATCTACCCTTGGACCCGGCTTTTGACCGGTCGAGCCCCAGGTTGACTTTTGTTGACCTTTTGAGAAAAGTATAAAGATCATAACTTTATCTATTGTAAATGATTTCCCTTGCATTATTTAATGATATTAAATCGATTTTAGTTAGATTTGATCCGTGAGGAGGTGAATTTTAGGGGAAAAGCTATTTTTGAGGGTTGAATAGGCCTAGTTGAGGCAAGTATCTTGCCTAACTTTGTGTGGAGGAACTACCCCTTAAGATTCGGGATTGATTATGTCATTTGTGCTATGTGAAAGTCGTGTACGAAAAGTGACGAGTGGGTACACGGTTTATATGTGGTATTTGACCAGTTTAGGCTACTTAGACTCTTTCCATGCTTTAATTGAATTGTCATTTCATGTTCTAAATTCTCATAGTCAATCTACTCGTACTTGTGTTAGTCTATTCGTACATACCTTAAATGACTTTGTTAACACTTGTTCACATCGTACTTGATATTTTGCTCTTACGCTTTAGTTGAACTTGTTGCCTCTTTCATCATTACATGTTATCTCTTTCATTGTTAATTAAGTCATTGCTATATATTATCTCTTTTATTGATGATTATCATTATTTGAAGTCATTGTTATATGTTACCTCTTTTATTGTTGATTATCCTTATTTGAAGTCATCAGTATATGTTATCTCTTCTATTGTGAGTTATTCTTATTTAGTATCGTGGTTACACATTATCTTTCTCATTGTTGATTTATTGGTGTTGAAGTTGTGAAAGTCGTTATTACATTGAGGCAAAGTGTTAATTGTTGAGACATATTTCTTGTTGAGAAATTTACATTCATTGTTATTGTTGGTATTCTTGTACACATTGTGGTTGAGCCATGGGCCATGTGGTGGAAACATTGATAGTGTTGATTATTGGCAAGTTGTGACATATGGGTGCTTGTGGTGCAAGTTGTTATTGTGATGTGTTGATGCGCATGTGGTGGTATAAGGATGGGGTTAATGTGCATGCAGCGGCATAAGGTGGTACTTATATGCATGTTGCTTGTAAGGGAATTACGTGAAGCCACATGGCGTCATAAGGTGATCTAAAGTGCATGTAGCTATTTCGGGAAAAAAAATTCAATACTATTTAAATGTAAGGCTCATGCGGCGGTATAAGGAAAGATTGTGATTGAAATTGAGAAATGTGAATACGAGGCGGTACCTTGGTTGTTTCTTATTATGCACGAGGCAGTACCTTATTGTGATTCTTGTGGTTTATCTCATGTTGCAAAGAGTTTTTTGGTTGGAACACTTCTTGTTGTTTTCTTCTTCCTTGTTCTATCAGTTATTGTCCATATATGATCATTATGGTTCTCTTTAATTAATTCCTTTATGTTATCTCCATGCTTACAATTCCGGTATTAGTTCATGCTATTAACTTGTTTCGTATCAGTTATTTCTCCGCCTTCTATTATTTATCGTTATTATGTTTTCATACTGTTTATTATGTCCTAATAAGTGTCTTGACCTGGCCTTGTCACTACTCTACCGAGGATAGGCTTGATACTTACTGAGTACCATTGTGGTGTACTCATACTACACTTCTGCACATCTTTTTGTGCAAATCCAGGTACGTCTGCTCGTGCCGGACGCTAGAAGTTGATTGAGTAGCTGATTTTGGTGACATCATGGTATACCTGCTCGATGTTTTCCAGCCTCGGAGTCCCCTTCCGTTTTCGACATTCTACTGTTTACTTCTCGTTATAACAATATTGTATATAGGCACTATTAGTGCTTTCTTTTAGAGCTTATGACTCCGTTCCACCAGGTTTTGGGAGAGCGTTGGCTATTGTACTGATGAGTTTATTATTATAGTGTGAAGATTTTTATTAGAAGTTTTAGTAGTATTTCCACTATTTTTCTATGTATGTTAGGCTTACCTAGTCGTAGAGACTAGGTGCCATCACGGCATCCTACAGAGGGAAGTTGGGGTCGTGACACTAACTATTTAAAAACTCATATTTTCAAACTCAAATTTTTGTAATAGCCAAATGCAACCCAGGTCAGCTCAAAGCACAGAAGTGTCAGGCTTAGAGAATAAAGTCAGAAGCAAGGACGAAACAAGGAATCAAAGCACGAACCAACCTTTCCCCCGATTTACAATTTTTCTTTGAATGCATGTATAACAGACTCAACATTATAAAAAGTAACCGCAGGGAATATACGACAAGACCTTCATCTTCACAGATGCTACCGAGCCTAAACATGTCGAGCTAAGAATTGCTTTCTTTCTCACATTTATTGAGGCTAAGCTCTACATCCATCATTGCCTAAGGATATTGCCTTTCTTTGCATAGGGCTAAGCACTTCCCTCACACTTGCGTGAGGCTAAGCTTTGCCTCCATCACTGCATAAGGCTAAGCATCGCCTTCATCTGCATAGAGCTAAGCACTACCCTCATAATTTACATAAGGCTGAGCTCTGCCTCCATTATTGCATAAGGGTAAGCATTGCCTTCATGTGCATAGGGCTAGCATTTCCCTCACCATCTGCATAGGGCTAAGCACTGCCCTCATTACCCGCATAGGGCTAAGCACTACCCTTATTACTTGCATGAGGCTAAGCTCTGCTTCCATCTCACACAAGGCTAAGTCTTGCCGATTTCCTCTATCGAATAATCAAATATCTCCATACCTTTGTATTTCATGAGCTGAAATATCGCAAAATTATCCAAAGCCAACATAGTCTGAAGGCACCATTTTCATGGCCCGAGGACACCATTACATGGCCTAGGGATCTCAAAGCTGTATATCATTATTCAAAGGCGTCATAGTCCAGAGGCACCTTCCTCATGGCTCGAGGACACCATTTCATGGCTTGCGATCCCTTTATTACACGTTTCATGGCACAGGACGTCATGGTCTAATGACATCATCCTCATTGTCCGAAGGGAATTTACATCATGTATAAATTTTTTTACTCGCAGCAATGATATTATAACTATTATGTATATGCTTCCATATTCGTTGTATTCTAAGCTTTGCAGATGACTCAGAAGGTAACCGTTGTTCAAACGGGAACAATTCTCGCTCCTATTTCCGTTCAAACGTTCACATTCCTTGTATCTCCAAGTAACCACCAACCGATAATTTATTTCTTCTCTTTCCGTAATCATTCCCCAATCACATTACCTCATGAATCTGTAATGATCAATTTTGCATTATTGTCATTTATACTCTTCACCTGAGATATCAACTATTCACGACATCGTCCTATTAGGAGAAAACCATTCTTTAAAATGCATGGTCTTTCTACAATGACTACATCGGTCTCATTCGCTTTTAGATCCAGAATTACACGCGGCCTGATTCCCGTCACACCAGGGATATGTAGGCAACTCAAGAACCAAGGTCCATCCCCAGATTTTTAACATCTCATATCACATTCTCTTCTATTTTACAAAATTGATTATCATCTTGATTTCTTTACCTGACAATTCTTTCTTTCATCATTTTCGGGTAAAGAGAGGCAGTTGTTGATGCTCAATTTTGCCCTCATGTTTGTCATGTATTTTTATATTTTTTAAATAATATTGTAGAATATTTCCTTGCACTATTATTCCATGATATGTTTTAAATATCAATCGTTTATACTTTTATCAAATTATTATCGTGGAAGTTTTATACAAATAATTTTTATTTTATTTTATAAGAATTTTTTAAATTGATTCTAGCTTTTTAATTGATATATATTATTAATTACTCCCTTTAAATTATTTCTGAGTAATTAATTGTCCAAATTAATTATATACATTACCATGTATATTTTATAGTATTTTACATCATTTTATACAATTATATTTGTATTTTTACACTATTTACATATTATTTGCAATAATAGCCTATGTTCTACAAATAATTATATTTATTATGCGATTTGGGCCAAAATATATTTTTTTTATATTTTTTTTCAAATACAATCTACTATTTTTAAAGTGTTAATTCCATAAGTAGCATTTTTTTACCATTTTTATTAATCATTTTACTATTTACTTTTGTTAATTTCCGCATATTTTTAATGGTGGCCCAACATAGATGCAATATGCGGACCCCAAATGGTCCAAAACACCAAACCCACTTACTTGGCCCATATGCAACCCAACGCGCCAGACCCAAACCAAACGCCCCACGCCTGACCCGGCAATATTTTTAATCCCAGTCGTTCATCTTTGAGATCAACGGCTCATATTTCACACCCCTCTTTTATCTCACCAAACCCCAACCCTAATCCTCATTTCCTCATTTCCCCATTTCACCCGCCCTCAAACGCTCTCCTCTTCTCTCACACCAAACCCTAGCTGCCTCACCCAAAAATCCTAGTCTATACTTGAAATAATATGGAGATCGTCTATATTTTCTTCCCTTTTCTTGTGCTCGCAGTGATTCTTTCCTATTTTCTTGATATTATTCGATTGGTACTGAGTTATTTAAGGAAGACAATATTCTAGAGGTTCATTTGGATCCGATTCTGGATAGTTACCATGTTTTTGACTTGATACACCTAAAACCGAAGTCACATGGGTTTGATTCAATAGAATTCTTGGATATTTTTGAACTCTTGTCAAACTAGGGTATGCCCGATTTTACCCTAGTCCAATTTGGAATGGGTTTCATGTGATATTTTTCATATCCTGTGGTTTAATTGATGTTTGTCCTTTCTTGATCTAGGTAATCAAACACTTTATAAACCCCTCCCCTAATTACCCTAAGACAGACTTTTGATCACTCTTTCTAAGTCGCACTTGTTTAATTCTTTGTTCTGGTTTTCTGAGACTATTGTGTTCGATTGGTTATTGGCCGGATGAAAGACAAGGCCACTGTGGTATTTCTTAATAACTTCCTCCAGTGCAAGCATTGCTCGGAGCCCTTTAAAGGCTCTTGTGAACTCTGAAGCAGCGGAGATTTAGGGTTCTCACTGTTCTCTTTCAACTGCTGCTATTGAGCCACTGCTGAAGCTCTAATTTTTCTCATTCTTAGCTCGTTTTTCTTGCAACTGGTTAGTGTTCTTGACTCTTCTGTTTAACTATTACTCCTCTATTTGTTCATCTTATGTGTGTTCTATGTGCTAATATTGTCTAAACTCATATCAAATAGAAGAGCATGACTTAGGTTATCTTTGCAATCTGTGAATCATGTGTGGTGCTCTGTTGAATGTTTCACTGCAAGTTAATTGTCAAAATGATGTTTTGAGAATCCATGTCTACCGGTGTTAAGTTTTCTTTAGTCTATTTACTTTAAGGCAATCCTTGATACGCATAGTTGTTCTTACTATATGTGATCGACTTGTATAATTTCTAACCTTCTCAGCATTAGGTGCTTACTTGATGATTGATTTGTTGTAATCATTTTTATGACCCTGTTAACCCTGAATTTTTATGATAAGTCTTTCTGTGGATACTTTTGCTTGTTATATTCTCAGTATTTAGTTCTTGGTTATGTCTTGCCTTAGATATTCACGTTGAAATCTTCCTATAGGGACTATTATTGGTATCTGCTTAGAATTTCTCCCTGAACATGTTTTACTTTAAGAGTTTCATGGTAAGTATTTCATGTGTGAATTGCTAGTTGCTGGTTTCTCAGCATTAGTTCTTAACCATGCTTATTTTAGGTTTTCATGTTAAAAGCTATCCAGTGAGAATTCTATTTGGGCAACTTCTTAGAACTGGGTCATGACTGTCTTGCCTTATATTTTCATGCTGAATTCTTACTTGTAAGAGTTTCTATTTGTTATCAAAATTGGATACTGACCATGTTTGCCCTGAATTTTCATGCCAAATGTTTCCTGTGAGGAAACCCTGTTTGTTATGCTCCTTGTGATTAAGTCTTGAATACTCTAGGCTGTCTATCTTTGTGATGTTGTCAACTTTGAAATAATTTCATGAACCTGTAAGCCACAAAATGTGTGTGTTTGCTCTGACTTATGTGTTCTGTATACCCCTTCATGTTGTAGTAACTCTTTCGTGAGATTTTTCGTAAGACTAATAGGTTCTAAAGGGTGTTCTAGTCTTGTTTATGTGCTCTTTTACCTCTTAGGTATCATATCCCAGGATGTAATTTGAGATTTTTATTTTTTTGTTAGTTGTAACACTAAGAACCCTATATGCATATGTTCTTGCCTAAGTTTGAAGTTGCCCGGATAACTTGGTTTGCATAGGCTATCACCTGTATTCTTTGTGTTATTGTTGGTTGTTAATAATAATGGGTAGACAAGGTGGTTGCTCCTATTGTCTGGGCCTGGTCTGCTAGGCCATGTTTTGGTATTGGAGTCTAAAGTACACTGTCAGCGTGGCCTTTACACTTTGAGTTTGGGCCTAGATGTGTTACTGGTTATTCTGTATTTGTAATTGGGCATGTCGCTATTTCATTTGGTCAGTAATAACGTGTAAAAATAAACAATGGGAAAAATATATAAAAGGGGTTGGGTAATTAATTCTCGCATAACTGGGTAAAAAGCATGCCTATAGGATTCAAATGACGTTATTTGCTACTTGTCTATTATGTTCTACTTCTGTGTAATACCTGCTAACAGATAGCATGCCTATAGGACCTTCAACTTTGCTTATCCGCTTAGAAAACATGAAATTAGGACCCTAAGTAACTGGTAATTGAGTACTGCCAACGTTATTTTTAATTTGTTTAGAAAACATGCCTACTGGACATACTTTGTGCTAATTTGCTTGAATATTTGCGCTACACCTAGAAATCATATTTTAGGATCCCGCTTAGCTATCATGCCTATAGGACTCTATGTTAAGTAATTGAAACTACTTTTGCTACCATGTCCTTGAACTATGTTCTCAATACTTCACGCTTAGAAATCATGATTATAGGGTATGGAAGCAAGAACTTGTATCACTTAACTGCTACATCGTTTAAAATAATCTGAAACATGGTCATTTAGAGATCCTACCTATAAGACTTAATCTGCTTGTTTGATTATCCATATATGAATCGTGAGCCTAATTAATTACAACTAGTTATCCACGTATTCACATTGAAACCATTACTTAGTTCTGATTAATGCAATACGCATTAGCTCATAACTGTCCATCTTAATTTCACAACTAGAAGAGCATGTTCATAGGGCATTTCACTTATCAATTCGGCCACTCCCCCGTCACTGTTAATTGTTAATATTTTACATTCATACGAGTCTATTTGTGGAGGTAAAAATGAGCCTCTTTGTGCTAACTGCACTATATATGAAGTCCTATTTGTTTAAACTATGTGGCGCCTAGTCTTTTAATTTTGAGCAGCCTACGATAAGTCTAGAACCACCTATATAGTGGTCCAATACCTCCTAAACCATAGGCATGGGACAAGTAGGCAGGTGTATGTCACGACCTAGAATTAAATTAGTGCGCTTTAGGTAAACAGCTTAAAGATAGTGTCATGACCCCAATTTCCCACCTTAGGATGTCGTGATGGAACCTAGTCTCTAAGACTAAGTAAACCTAACACGCATAGATAAATGGCAGAAATAATAATAAACCTCAAGTTAAACCATTACACTAGTATAATATAACTCAACAGTGCAATAGTCAACATTTTCCCAAACCCTGATGGAATAGAGTCATAAGCTCTATAAGAATGTACAAATAGTCTCGGAATACAACACTGTTTTGGAACAAGAAATAAACATTAGGATGTCTAAACACAGAAAGTGACTTCGAGGTCTGCGGATGTTGAGCAGGTATACCTTGAAGTCTCCAAAAGCAGCTTGTCAATCAATAACAAGCATCCATTACGGGTAGACATACCTGGATTTGCAGAAAAATGTGTAGAAGCATAGTATGAGTACACCACAACAGTACCCAGTAAGTATCAAGCCTAACCTTGATAGAGTAGTGACGAGGCCAGTTCAAGACACCTACTAAGACATGATAAACAGAACAAAAATATAATAATGGGGAGTGATGAAAAGCGGAGAAACGAATGGTAACAAAGCATTTTAGTAACGTAAACTAGTGACGGAATTGTAAGCAAGACGGTAACAAGAAGAAAACACATAATGAGAACCACAAATATTCAAATACGGACAAAACTGATAACGCAAGAAAGAATAAAGCAACAAAAACTGTTCAACCAATAAATCTTTTCAATATGATATGCACAACAAGAATCAAAATCGAGGTACCACATTAAATGCAAATTTCTTTATTTCAATCACAATATAACACCGCGTGAGCCTTTATATTTATTTTTAAACATCATTTTTTCCGAAATAGCTACACGCATTTTAGCCCACCTTATCACACTGCGTGGCTTCAAGTAGTTCCGCTACTAGCAACACACATATCAAGCCCACCTTATCTCACTGCATGCGTATCAACCCTTAGCCTTATACCACCGCATGCATATCAATATCACAACATAATCACAACTAGCACCACAAGTTCCCATATGCCACAACTTGCCAGAAGAATCAACAATACCAACGTTTCCACATCAAATAGCACATGGTTCAACCATAATGTGTACAAGAATCTCAACAATAACAAAATGAATGTAAATTGCGCTCAACAAGAAAGATATCTCAGCAATTAACAACTTCACCTAAGTGTGACAACGGCTTTTACAACTTCAACACCAATAACTCAACAAAGATACTACACGAAATAACAACTTCAAGTGTAAGTAATTCAACAAATTAAGAGATAACAAGACAATAAGAAAGCAATAACTTTAACTAAAGCATATAAGAGCAAAATAACAAGTAAGAGCTAGAACAAGTGTTAACAATGTCAAATAAAGCATGTAAGGGTAGATTAACAATTATGGATATAACATGTTATGACAATTCAATTAAAGACATGGAAGGAGTCTAAATAACCTAAACCGGTCAATTACCACATATAGCCCGTGTACCCATTCGTCACCTTGGGTACATGGCTTTCACATAACACAAATAGCATTATCAACCCAAATCTTAATAGATAGCTTCCCCACACAAAGTTAGGCAAGATACTTACCTCAACTAGGCCAACTCAATCCTCGGAAATAGCTTTTTCCCTAAAATTCGCCTCCACACGGCTCAAATCTAACCAAAAGTGACTTAATATCATCAACCAATGCAAGGGAAAACAACTTATAATGGATAAAGCTTTGATCTTTAAAAAGTTCCCAAAAAGTCAACAACAGTCAACTGCTAGCTTGCCCAATCAAAACTAGGGTCGAAGGGTAGATTCCGACTACCCATAACCTCACGAGTCCATATATGTGTTTTGTTTCAAAATCTGAGTCCAAATCGACTCTTAAAACTCAAATTCTCATTTTTCAAAACTTAGGCAAAATTTCTCAAGTTTTCACTTTGATTCACATAAATTTGATGTTAATCTAAGCTATAATCATGAAATATAGTTGAAAATTGATTAGAATCACTTACCTCACGTTTGTAAATGAAAATCCCCTCTCCAAATCGTCTCCTAACGATTCTAGGATTCTAAAATGTGAGAAGTGAGATTAAATCCCAACTTTTCAGCCCTTATGTCCAGCTGCAGATGTCGCATTTGTGACACAAGGATCGCATTTGCGAACCCTGACAGCCTCAAAAGAAGTCGCAATTGCGACAAAGGTTTCGTAATTGCGAAGCTGGTAACCATTGCAAAAGCGACCAAGTGGTCGCAAATGCGACCTAAGCCCGAGCCTGCTGTCTTCGCAAACGTGAAGGGGGAAGTCGCAATTGTGACATCAGACCACCCTCTGTACCCTTCACAATTATGAGGCTGGTGCTCGCAATTGTAGTATCAGATCACCAGCACACCAGCAATTCCATTTTCAGTTCAAATCATTCTGAATCAAGTCCGAAACTCATCCGAGACCTCGGGGCTCCATACCAAATATCCATACCAGTCTAAAAACATCACATGAACTCGTTCGTGATCAAAACACAAAAATAGCATCTAGAACTATGAATCGGACACCAAAATGCATGAATTTCAAAGTAAAGTTCAAGAACTTCTAGAAATGCAACTAAGCGTCCGAATCCTATCAAATCAACTCCAAATTGTACCAAATTTTGTAGACAAGTTCTAAATAGCATAACGGACCTATTCCAAGTCCCAAAACCAAATTCCAATCCTGATAGCTAAAAGTCAACCTAGGTCAAACTTCTAAACTTTAAATTGCCAATTTTCGGCAAAATAACACAAATCAACCTACGGACTTCTGAATTCGATTCGGGCATATGCCCAAGTCCAAAATCACAATACGAAGCTATTGGAGCCATCAAAACACCATTACGGGGTTATTTTCACAAAAGTCAAACATTGGTTAACATAATCAACTTAGGCTTCTAAGCCAAGAGCCAAAGGGTCTAAAATAACCCGAAATATTCCCGGAACAAAACCAATCAACCCCACAAGTCATAAAACCAAAATTACACGTGTGAAGCATCAAAAAGGGGAAACGGGGTGCAAATACACAAAACAACGGGTCGGGTTGTTACATTCTCCCCCTCTTAAGACAAACGTTCGTCCTCGGTCTTCCATGTTGCCTCCTCGATTGGATGACCCCTCCATTGAACCTTACACTGAAGCAATGTTCTTTGATCTTAACTTCCGGACCTGTCTATCGAAGATAACCATCGGCTCCTCAATATAAGTCAAGTCCTTGTCGAATTGGACTGAGTTGAAGACTAAAATATGGGAGGGATAACCATAATACTTCTGGAGCATAGAAACATGGAACATCGGGTAAACCGCCGATAGGCTAGGTTGCAATTCAAGCTTGTAGGCTACCTCACCAACTCTCTCAAGGATCTCAAAAGGACCGATACACCTAGGGCTCAACTTGCCCTTCTTCTTGAAGCTCATCACACCCTTCATAGGTGAAACCCACAGCAAAACCCTCTCTCCAACCATAAATGCTACATCACGAACCTTCCGATCGGCATAACTCTTCTGCCTAGATTGGGCTATACAAAGTCAATCCTGAATCAACTTGACTTTCTCTAAGGCATCTCGAACCAAATCGGTTCCCAACAACCTAGACTCTCCCAGCTCAAAACAACCAACTGGAGAATGGCACTGTCTCTAATATATGGCCTCATAAGGGGCCATCTGAATACTCGATTAGTAGCTGCTGTTGTAGGCGAACTGTGCAAGCGGCAAGAACTGATCCCAAGAACCCCCGAAATCTATAACACAGGCACGAAGCATATCCTCTAATATATGAATGGTGCAATCGGTCTGCCTATCCGTCTGGGGTGAAATATTATACTCAACTCAATCCGCGTGCCTAACTCACACTGCACATCTCTCCAAAAACACGATGTGAACTGCGTACCTTGATCAGAGATAATGGATATGGCACACCGTGGAGATGAACAATCTCACGAATATAGATCTGAGCTAGTTGCTCTGAATAATAGATGGTCACCACCGGAATGAAATGAGCCGACTTGGTCAACATGTCCACAATCACCCCTACAGCGACAAATTTCTTCAAAGTCCATGGGAGCCCAACCACGAAGTCCAAGGTAACACACTCCCACTTCCACTCGGGAATCTCAAATTTCTGAAGCAAAATGTCTGGCCTCTGATGCTCATACTTCACCTGCTGACAATTTTGGCATCGAGCCACATACTCCACTATATCTTTCTCCATTCTCCTCCACAAATAGTGCTACCTCAAATCCTAATACATCTTAGCGGCACCGGAATGAAAGGATTACTGCAAACTGTGGGCCTCCTCAAGGATCAACTCATGTAACCCATCTACATTGGGCACACATAACTAGCCCTACATCTGCAACACACCGTCATCTCCGATAGAAACCTCCTTGACATTGTTGTGTTGTACCGTGTCCTTAAGGACAAACAAATGAGGGTCTCCTTACTAACGCTCTCTGATGCGCTCATATAAGGAAGACCGAGAAACCACGCAAGCAAGAATCTGGCTATGCTCCGAAACATCCAATCTAACAAACTGATTGGCTAAGGCCCGAACATCTATGGCTAGTGGCCTCTCTGCTGCCAGTAGATATGCCAAACTGCCCATACTCTCCTACTTTCTACTCAAGGCATCGGCCACCACGTTGGCCTTCCTGGAATGATACAGAATAGTGATATCATAGTCTTTAAGAAACTCTAACCATCTCTGCTTCTGCAAATTAAGATCTTTCTACTTAAATAGATGTTGTAGACTGCGGTGGTCGGTATAGACCTCACATGGAACATCGTACAAGTTGTGCCTCCAAATCTTCAATGCATAAACAATATTTGCTCTAAGTCATGCACAGGATAATTATTCTCATGAACATTCAGCTACTGAGACGCGTAGGAAATCACCCTACCGTCTTGCATCAACAGTGCACCAAGCCCAACATGCGATGCATCACAATACACAATGTAAGACCCCGAACCCGTTGACAACACCAACACTAGGACTGTAGTCAAAGTAGTCTTGAGCTTTTGAAAGCTTGCTTCACACTCCTCGGACCATCTGAAAGGAGCACCCTTCTGGGTCAATCTAGTCATAGGCACAGCAATGGATGAGAAACCCTCTATGAAACGGCGATAATAGCCGGACAAACCAAGGAAGCTCCAAATCTCAGTAGCTGAAGACGGTCTGGGCCAACTCTGATCTGCTTCAATCTTTTCCGGATCTACCTTGATCCCCTCTCGACACCACATGACCCAAAAATGCCACCGAATCAAGCCAGAATTCACACTTTGAGAATTTTGCATACAATTTCTTCTCTCTCAAGGTCTGGAGCACGATCCTCAAATGCTGCTCATGATCCTCTGACTGCAGGAGTACACCAAGTTATCATCAATAAACACAATGACAAATGAATCAAGATTTGGCTGGAATACACTGTTCATCAGGTGCAAAAATGCTGTTGGGGCGTTGGTTAGCCCAAATGACATCACAAGAAACTCATAGTGACCATACCGAGTCCTGAAGGCAATCTTCGGAATATCCAGATCCCGAATCTTCAACTGATGATACCTGAACTCAAATCAATCTTTTAGAACACTCTATCACCCTGTAGCTGGTTAATAAGTCATCAATGCGTGGTAATGGGTACCTGTTCTTTACTATAACCTTGTTCAACTGCCAATAATCAATACATATGCGCGTAGAACCATCCTTCTTCTTCACAAATAGAACTGGAGAACCCCAAGGCGAGTCACTAGGCTGAATGAAACCCTTATCAAGCAACTCTTGCAGCTGCTCCTTCAACTCTGTCGGTGCCATATGATATGGTAGAATAGAAATGGGCAGAGTGCCCGGCAACAAGTCAATACCAAAATTTATATCTCTATCGGGCGACATGCCCGAAAGGTCTACTGGAAATACATCTAGGAAGTCTCTCACTACCGGAACTGACTCAACAGTAGTAGTATCAGCACTAACATCTCTCACAAAGGATAGATAAGCATCACACCCCTTCTCAACCATCCGCTGAGCTTTAGAAAGGACACAACCCTGTTAGGAATATAATCTAATATACCCCTTCACTATAACCGCGGAAAACCTGGCATAGCCAGTGTCACAGTCTTGGCATGAAAATCCAGAATAGCATGATAGAGCGACAATCAATCAATGGCCAAGATCACACCAAAGTCTACCATATTAAGTAGCAATAGATCAACTCTGGCCTCAAAACCACCAATAACAACTAAATACAACTGTTGCACACGATCCACAACAATAGAATCTCCCACATGCGTGGACAACATAAATAAGAGAACTCAAAGAATCACGAGATATATCCAAATACGGAGCAAAGTAAGAGAAAACATATGAATAAGTGGATCCCGGATCAAATAAAACTGATGCATACTTATGAAAAACCGTCCATACCGGTGATGACTGCGTCTGATGTGACCGCCTCCGTCCTGCCCGAAAAACCATAAAATCAGGCCTGGCCTCCCCCTCTAGGGGACCTCTACCTGCCTGACCTCCATCCCTAGCTGGCTATGCAGGTTGAGCAGAAGCTAGAGCAGCAACTATGGCCTGTGAAGTCCGTGGACCGGGTGGAATCCGGGGAGCCTGAATAGTCTGTAGAGTGAACCCCTCCTGAGCCTGGGGCAGTACCTAACCATATGTCTTATGTCACCACATTAAAAATAAGCTCTCGAAGTGTGTGGCTACTGAAACTAACCCTGGACTGGTCGGCTAGACTGATCGTTGAAGGCACCCCGTGCAGGAGGTGCAGTACATAGTGGCTGAGCAAAATGGGCGACCTGAGACCTCAAAAAAGCCAAAGCACCACTAGAAGCTGGAAGTGCTGAATGAACTGGACGGCTCATATAGCCCCTACCATGACGGGCTGCAGTTGGCTATATCCTCCAGAATCTTGAGGCCTCTTGGCCTCCCTGCCTACTCTCTTATAGTCCCACATACCCTCCAACCTTCGCGCCTTGGAGTACGGGCTGTAGGAGTATGTCCTCCCCCAACCTGAGATATGACTGGTGCAAGTGGAATCAACCCCGCATGAGCTAGAGTACCGAACATGCACAAAAACTTTGCTAGGGTCTCCTGAAGTGTAGGGGTGACAACAGGCGCCTTGGGTGTCTGTCCTCCAATCGGAGCTACTGGTGGCTCCTCAGTCGCTGCTCGGGCAGGTGCTCTAGTTGCACCGCGTGCCCTTCCTCGGCCTCTGCCCCCACCCCCACCTCTCGCGGATCTAGCAGGGGGCACGGGTGTGATCATCGGATCCAAAAGTGCTTGTCCTCACCATCTCTGAGAGAATAGAAAGTCAAAGATTCATATTTTGAAGTCAACCAATTAACACGATAAGTAATCAAAGAAGTGGAATTTTCCGAAAAGTTCTGTAGCCTCTTGAAGATAAGTACAGACAACTCTGTACCAATCTACATGACTCTACTACACTTGTTTATGACTCGTAACACCTATGAACTAGAGCTCCGATACCAACTTATCACCTATGAGCGAGAGCTCTGATACCAACTTATCACGACCCCAATTTCCCACCTTAGCATGTCGTGATGGCACCTAGTCTCTAAGACTAGGTAAGCCTAACATGCATAAATAAATAGCGGAAATAATAATAAAACCTCAAGTTAAACCATTACACTAGTATAATAAAAAATCTAGAGTACAATAGTCAAAATTTCCCCAAAACCTGGTGGAACATAGTCATAAGTTCTATCAGAATGTATTAATAGTCTCGAAATACAACACTGTTTGGGAACAAGAATTAAACAGCAGGATGTCTAAAAATAGAAGATGTCCTCGAGGTATGCGAACGTCGAGCAAGTATACTTTGAAGTCTCCAAAAGCAGCTAGTCAATCAATCACGGGCGTCCAACACAGGTAGACGTACCTGGATCTGCACAAAAATGTGCAGAAGCAAAGTACGAGTACACCACAACGGTACCCAGTAAGTATCAAGTCTAACCTCGATAGAGTAGTGACGAGGCCAGGTCAAGACACTTACTAAGACATGATAAGCAGAACAAAAATATAACAATAGGGAGTAATGAAAAGCAGAGAAGCGAATGATAACAAAGCAATTTAGTAAGGTAAACTAGTGACGGAATTGTAAGCAACAACAAGAAGAAAACACATAATGAGAACCACAAATATTCAAATACGAACAAAACTGAAAAGACAAGAAAGAATAAAGTGACAAACACAATTCAACCAATAAATCTTTTCAATATGATATGTAATACAAGAATCATAACCGAGGTACCGCCTCGTATGCACATTTCTCAATTTCAATCACAATCTTTCTTTATAACACCGCAAGAGCCTTTACATTTAGTTTTAAAATTTATTTTTCTCGAAATAGCTACACGCATTTTAGCCCACCTTATCACTCCGCGTGGCTTCAAGTAGTTCCGCTACTAGCAACACACATATCAAGTCCACCTTATCTCACTGCATGCGTATCAACCCCTAGCCTTATACCACTGCATGCATATCAATATCACAACATAATCACAACTTGCACCACAAATGCCCATTTGCCACAACTTGCCTAAAGTCAACAATACCAATGTTCCCACAGCAAATAGCTCATGGTTCAACCACAATGTATATAAGAATCTCAACAATAACAAATGAATGTAAATTGCTCAACAATAAAGATATCTCAACAATTAACAACTTCACCTAAGTGTGAAAACGGCTTTTACAACTTCAACATCAATAACTCAACAAGAAGATATTCCACGAAATAACAACTTCAAGTGTAAGTAATTCAACAATTTATGAGATAACAAGACATAAGGAAGGCAATAACTTCAACTACAGCATATAAGAGCAAAATAACTGGTAAGATGTAGACCAAGTGTTAATTATGTCAAATAAAGCATGTAAGGGTAGATTTACAATAAGAGATATAACATGTTATGACAATTCAATTAAAGGCATGGAAAGAGTCTAAATAACATAAATCGGTCAATTACCACATATAGCCTGTGCACCCATTCGTCACGTTGCATACACGTCTTTCACATAACACAAGTAACACATATCAACCCAAATCCTAAGAGGTAGTTCCCCCAGATAAAGTTAGGCAAAATACTTACCTCAACTAGGCCAACAAAATCCTCAGAAATAGCTTTTTCCCTAAAATTCACCTCCACACGGCTCAAATCTTACTAAAGGTGACTTAATATCATCAATCAATGCAAGAAAAAATAATTACAATAGATAAAGCTTTGATCTTTAAAAAATTGTCAAAATTCAACAAAAGTCAACCCCGGGGCCGCCCAGTCAAAACCCAGGTCCAAGGGTATATTTGACTACCCATAACCCCACGAGTCCATATATGTGTTTTGTTTCAAAATTCGAGTCCAAATCAACTCTCAAAACTCAAATTCTCATTTTTCAAAACATAAGCAAAATTTCTCAAATTTTCACTTTGATTCACATAAATTTGACACTAATCCAAGATATAATCATAAAATATAGTTGGAAATTGATTACAATCACTTACCCAATATTTGTAGATGAAAATTCCCTCTCCAAATCGCCTCCTACTGAGTCTAGGGTTCTAAAATGTGAGAAATGAGACTAAATCCTGACTTTCCACTCTTTATGTCCACCTGTAGATGTCGCATTTTTGATACAAGGTTTACAATTGCGAGGATTGCATTTGTGAACCCTTGCAATTGTGAACCAGGGATCGCATTTGCGGACCCTGACAGCCTCAACAGAAGTCGCAATTGTGACAAAGGCGTCGCAATTGCGAAGCTGGCTACCATCACAAAAGCGACCAAGTGATCGCAAATGTGAACCATGCCCAGGCCTGCGTACTTCGCCAATGCGAAGGGGGAAGTCGCAACTGCGACATCTAACCACCCCTTGTCCCCTTCGCAATTGCAACATCAGAGAACCAGCAATTCCATTTTCAGTTCGAATCATTTCGAATCACATCCGAAATTGATCCGAGCCCTTGGGGCTCGAAATCAAACATCCACACAAGTCAAAAAATATTATACAAACTCGCTCGCGCAATCAAAACACAAAAATAACATTTAGAACTACGAATCAGACACCAAAATGCATGAATTTCAAAGTAAAGTTCAAGAACTTCTAAAATTGCAACTAAGCATCTGAATCCTATCAAATCAACTCCAAATGGTACCAAATTTTATAGACAAGTTGTAAATAGTATAATGGCCTATTCCAAGTTCGAAAATCAAATTTCTAACCCGACTGCCAAAAATCAACCTATGGTCAAACTTCTAGATCTTAAATTGCTATTTTTCGGCAAAACAACACAAATTAACTTACGGACTTCCGAATTCGATTTCGGGTATACGTCCAAGTCTAAAATCATGATATGAAGCTATTTCAGCCATCAAAACACCATTTCAAGGCCGTTTTCACAAAAATCAAACATTGGTCGACATAATCAACTTAGGCTTCTAAGCCAAGAGCCAAAGGGTCTAAATCAACCTGAAATCTTCCCAGAACAAAACCAATCAACCATCCTAAATTACACATGTATGAAGCATAAAAAGGGGAAAATGGGGTGCAGATACACAAAATGATCGGTCGGGTCGTTACGATAGTAATCGGGTGGTTGGAGATGATAGTTTGTGCTCGCTGGATAATATGAGCAACCATTGCACTTAAAAGAGTTGAGAATTATTATTTATGTTGCACGGAATGATCCTCTAGGCTAAAAATTTTAGGAACCCCCACTATGTCTAATTGTTACTTGTACATTTATTTGTTGAGAAGTCTAGACTTAACTAAGTTGTATATCTTGTAACCAAAAGAATTGTACCAATTAGTTTATTAATGAATGAAGTATGATCTTCCAAATTATTTCCTTTGCATTACTAGTGTATTATCTTCTTTTGATTAATTACTTCATTCTATTCCATCTAGAATAACCAATTGCTCGCTTAGACCATTTTCCCCTTAATTCAATAATGGATAAACTTGCATGCTCACTTAGAAAAATTGTTTATAATTTGATAAATCTCACATAGTCTAGAATTCGGCCGAGAACCAGAGTTGTCGGAGAATGCATAACACCTTCTCTCGAGGTAATTTAAGCCCTTACTTGATCTTTGGTGATACGGACTAGTTGAAATGGAATTATTTGCAAATAGGTGCCCTAACGCATCTCAAAATCATTAGGTGGCTACTCTTCTCTTTTAATACCCATTGAAAAGAGTTGTCACATATCGAAACCCGCTTTCGTAAGAAAACGGGGCGCAACATGTATTACTTGAGAAAGAATACATATTTAGGTGGTTGTTGAGCAATGTTACTGAAGTATATGAGAGATTAATACAAAAGTTTTAAAGGTGGGTTTAGAGATAACAAAATCTTGATGTGATAATAGTGAGTGGTAAGAAAAAAAAGAGCAGCTTGCGTAATTTAAGAGAGTCTGGCTAGTAAATTATTGTAGTTACTCGAGAGAGAATTTCGATAACCAAAGCGCCCACAATCCGTAGGCGAAATTGTAGGAGATAAAATTGGAGGATTCCAACAATTGGGGAAATCATAACTCTATGACTTTTTGTTCTTTTTTATAACACTTAGTTCCATTAGTGATATTTTTGTTGTGTTCTTCCAACTTGCCTTAGACATTAGATGACCAACAAGGTTATATTTAAAACTTTTGAAGATTAATTATTTGAATTCTTGTGAGGCAAAGAGTTGTAGTTAATAGATTAATTTCTTGTGGAATTCGATTCCGAATTCTTGAACTGGATTATATTTGTAACAACCGCTTAATATTTTTTATAAAGCATAATTGGCATGATCAGCATCACATAAGGAAAGGACATTGGATTTAAACAAATTGCATAGAATCATATAACGGTTCAAGTTAACCTTCCATATAATATTCACATAGGTGGCCAGATTATGGAGACATGTGTTGACTCTTATCAAAGTGTTACTTATATGAATGCTTGTTCCTTAGTTAACCCTATAGGCAAGATTTTTAAGTCTATTATCGAGCCAGCTTTAAACCTAGGAGGGGCAAAATCGGATTTAAATTGATTAGATGTTATAGGCATGCTATCCAGGTGCTTGAATCGAGATTAATAGGAGTGTATTGAATGAAAGAAAAACTAGGCACGTTAATTTTAAGTTTATAGGCGATAAGAGCAGTCAAGTAATGTTTGATTGATTGTACCCTATAGACATGATATTTAGTCAATCAAGATTTGTTAGGACTACATTAAACCTTATAGGCATGCTTTATAAATGTGAAAGGTTAAACTAATATGCGTAAATGGACAGATTTAATTATACTTTCAAAAACCGGCAGATTTGCGAAAGTAGATGAACAGGTGCTCCATGTGATATATTAATTCTACGGTCACTAGGTGCACGAGTGAAACATGTTGGAATTATATTGTGTCCTATAAACATGATATCTAAATGACAAATAAGTAGCACACAATATAATTCTAGAGTCCTATAGACATGATTTCTACACACACGTAAATTTTATAGGCAGGTTATTTACCCATAACTAGAAACCCTATAGGCATGTATTCTAACAAGAAAAGTTAAACCCCATCCCCAATATTCACTACAGCCCCGAGAGCATTTATAAGTAATTATTACATACCAAAGCAAATAAGAAAAACAACTAAATGTTACAGGATCACATGATAATTAAAGAAGAAGCTATAAAATCTGAACCCAGGCCTGTTCTAGGCCTTCAGAACCTCCTTCGTCGCAATCAGGGGCTACAAGTCAAGCGCATGAACCGAAAGTAGCGAAGAATAAGGGGAAATATTTATAATTTCTTATTGATTTATAAAATATTTTATAGTCTACAACTAGTATTAGAATAACAAATTCTACAAAAAAATGTATAAAAGATATACTCTAAAAGTATGGTAGATTCCTTATTAAAGAAGAATTCTATTTTGAAACATATTCTTAACTAGTCTGTCACGACCAAAAATTCCACCAAAGATCGTGATGGCTCCTAATCCGCTTGCTAGATAAGCAAATACTCAACAGCAATAAAAGAATTCAATTATTAAATCGTTTAGATATTTTATAATATAAATAATAATGCGGAATAAATTCAATTCAACAATATAATTACACAATCAATGATAAGGTCCAAATACAACTACAATTGTCTAAAACACCCAAACCTGGTGTCACTAAATCACGAGCTTCTAATAAGAACAACTAGAATCAACTGAATAAATACATCTATCAGAAAAAGAAATACACAAACAGAAATAGATAAGTAGGGAAAGGGGACTCCATGTGCTGTGAATCGGTTCATGCCAAGCAGCTCATCACGAAGTCTCTAATAACACTCATACTCAGCTCAAAGGTTCCGCCAATAACACTCTCAGAACCTGCACAAAAATGTACAGAAGTGTAGTATGAGTAAAAACCACGGTACCCAGTAAGTAGCAAGTCTAGCCGTGAATAAGTAGTGGCGAGGGGTCGACTCTGACACCTACTAAGAACTCAATAAGCATATGAATCATGAATATAGCATAAAATAAAGCAAGATATCATAAATCACGTTTGTCAAAAAAATTCCAATGAACTCGAATTTAGACATGATTTTCAGGAATATCAGCCAAGGCGTCAACTTTTCCACATAAATAACTTAGACAGAGATTTTCAATATAAATTATGATCTCAAGCTCTAAACATCAAGTAGAAACATCAAGACCAAATAGCACGAGGAAAATACAACTTTATTCCTGCATGTTAAATACACATTCCCAAATCAATAATATTGCAGTTAAATCATCAAGTATTCACAATCTCAGCACATTCATAGTGCCTGGCACAAGTACCCCCTAATCATACTCTCAGCACTCCTGTGGTGCCTAGCACAATGCCCCTAAATCATCATACAGACGCTCTGCATTGTACGGGTGCCTAACATAAGTCCCTCACTAAGCACATATCAAGTGTCTACGCTCACAGGGCCCAAGGTAACTTGGATAATCACTTGACTTCGGAGGGGCAATACCAATCCAAGCGTCGTGGCGGCGTACTACACGATCCACAAATATTCTGGTGGTGGCGTGCCACCCGATTCACACATGTACCTGTGGCGGCATGCCACCCCATCCACACATATACTCGTGTCAGCGTGCCATCCGATCCTAGCATAAACCCGTGGTAGCGTGCCACCCAATCCACACAACATCATCAGTAACCGATATTTGCTCATAATATCTGTGGTGCCAAAATTCTCATCTTTCCATAATATTCAACTCTCAAACTCATAGATATATGCATGAGGCAACATAATAAAAAGGCACCAAATCATTATAATATAAATACGGATAAAAGCACATAAGGCTAAAAGATGGCTATGGCTTATCATGTAATTCAATTTATCTCAACAATTCAATAAGTAATTTCATCGTTCAAAAGTCTTATCTTAATATTTATCCTGAATGAGATAAGTCATTTAAACACCGAATCATGAATCAATAAAATAAGTATATGACTATTGCTCGATTAAAGAAGCTCAACATGGAAATTAATCATTTATACCCAATTAACAAGTCATTACCTTGAGCATGCTTCTAAGCCACAACTTCAAGTCATCACGTAGTCAAAGAATCAATGAAACATGAATTAGGAGTCCACATAGTCCAAACAAGGAATAATCATAAGTCAAACATTTACCTGATATGGTCATAACCTAGCTAAGCATATACGCTCATCACCCTACATATACGTGGCTCTTAAATCAAGCGATACGTAGTAAATATAGATCACCTATGGGGAGAATTCCCTCATAAAAGGATAGAAAAGATACTTACCTCCATCCAGTAAGCTTCAATTAACAACAAACAATGTTTCCTTTCAAATCTAACTCGAAATGACTCGGAGTCTCCAAAGTAGTAGTGAAATTGCTTTTCGAAATCTCCTCCTTTCGGAGTCTAGGGCTCAAAAAATGAATGAACAAGTAAAATCCCGAAATTTCCAACTTAATAAGTTTGCCCACCACTACCTTTCGCGATCGCGGTCCACTGCTTCGTGATCGCGAAGCAAAACTTTACACTCATCTGGAAAGACTTCACCGCATATGCAAATAAACCATCATGAATGGATGACCGAAGGACCACCCTCTTACGCCAACGCGAGTTGTCCATCGCGAACACGTAGCAAGCTTCAGTGTGGCTCAACTACTCCACGAGCACGAGCTCCTTCGAGCAAACGCGATGCTTCTGGACCCAAAACTATGCGAACGCAACACCAGTATGCAAACGCGAAAAAAAAAACTCCAACGACCAAAATTACTCTATGTGAACACAACCCATTGACTGCAAACGCGAAGCACATCAGGGACACCAGAAGATCAGCTATGCAAATAAATGAAAATGGTCTGAAACCACCCCGAAATACACCCGAGCCCCTAGGACCCCGTCCAATGATACTAAAATGTTCACATACCTAATCCAAACTTATCTAAGGGCTTGAAACACCAAAATTAACATCAAAACTAAGAGTCGACGATCAAATTCCTTCTCTTAAGTTTCAAACATTCCAACTTCGTCGTACACGTCTGAACCATGCTTAAACATTTCGGATCACAACCAAACACTGCATACAAGTTGCAATCAACCAAATGAACTTATCTAAAGTCCTAGAACACCACAACGCCCGATAACACCAAAGTCAACTACTGGTCAAACTTAGAAACTCTCCAATTCTTCAAATTATCAATTTTCGACAAATAGAGCCAAAACCTTCTAGGAACATCCGGATTCAAATACGAACATACGCCCAAGTCTAAAATCACCATATGAACCTATTGAAACCATCAAATTCTGATTCCAAGGTCCTTTAGTCAAAAGTCAAACCTTGATCAAATGTTCCAACTTAAGCTTTCGAAACGAGAATCACTCTTCCAAATCGATCTCGAGCCTCTCGAACATCGAAACCAAACATATATACAAGTCATATGTATCATTTGAAGTTACTCAAGGTCTCAAACTGCCAAATGAAATGCTAAAGCTCAAAATGATAGGCTGGGTCGTTACATAGTCCCTAAAAGATCTCCAATTTATTAATTATTGATTACAACCATAACTCTATCTCTTAACCAACGGTGCATTCTCTATACAAATAGGTACTCCATTTTGGGATACTTTCATTTATTAATTATTGATTACTATTATAACTCTATCTCTTAACCAATGTTGCATTCTCCAAAAAATAGGTACTCCATCTTGGGATACTTTTATTCTTTCAATTTCATTCTTCATAATGGTATGTTTACGGTAGGAATACTTTGCGTTTATTTTTTCTATATATGTGTGTGTACATCTTTAATATACATTATATATTTGGTATAATATTCAACCTAATCCACAAATATTCTGGTGGCGGCGTGCCACCCGATCTACACATGTACCAGTGGCAGCGTACCACCCCATCCACACATATATCCATGGCGGCGTGCCATCCAATCCACACATAAACTCGTGGCAGCGTGACACCTAGTCCACACAACATCATCAGTAACCAACATCCTCTCATAATATATGTGGTGCCAAAATCTCATATTTTCATAATATTCAACTCTCAAACTCATATATATATATATGAGGTAACATAATAAAAAGGCACCGTGTTATAATAATAAAAATACAGATAAAAGTACATAAGGCTAAAAGATAGCTATCGCTAAACATGTACTTCAATTTATTTTAACAATTCAATAAATAATTTTATCGTTCAAAAGTCTTAGCTTAATATTTATCCTGAATAAGACAAGTCATTTAAGTATCATGAATCAATAAAATAAGTTTATGACTACGGCTCGACAAAGAATCTCAATATGATAAACAATCATTTATACCCAATTTAATAAGTCATAACCTTAAGCATGCTTCTAAGACACAATTTCAAGTCATCATGTAGTCATAGAATCGATAAAACATGAATAAGGAGTCCACATAGCCCAAACAAGGCATAATCATAAGTCAGACATTTATCGGATATGGTCATAACCTAGCTATGCATATACGCTCGTCACCCCGCATATACATGGCTCCTAAATCAAGCAACAATTAGAAAATAAATCACCTATGGAGAGAATTCTTCTTATAAGGATAAACAGGGAACTTACGTCTACCTAGGAAGCTTTAATTAACAACAAACCATGTTTCCTTTCAAATCCAACTCCAAATGACTAGAATCTCCAATCTAGTAGTAAAATTGCTCTTCAATATCTTCTCCTCTCAAAGTCTAGTACTCAAAAAATGAAAGAATGGTTAGAATCCCGAAATTCCCAACTTAATAAATTAGCACAACACTACCCTTCGAAATCTTAGTCCACTGCTTCGCGATCACGAAGCACAACTTTTCACCCATCTAAAAAGGCTCCATCCCGAATGCGGGTACGCTATCACGAATGCGATAACCAAAGGACCACCCTCTTATGCAAACACAAGTTGTCCATCACGAACGCGTAGACCAAGCTTGAGCCTGCCTCACTACTCCGCGAATGCGACCTCCTTCGCGCAAATGCGATTATTCTGGCTCAAAAAATATGCGAACACGACACCATGTACGCGAACGTGAAGAACAAAACTCCAGCGACCAAAATCACCATATGCAAACAAGACCCACCGACCGCGAACGCGAAGCACATTAGGGACACCAGAATATCAGCTATGCAAATCAAATGAAATTGCTCTGAAACCACCCCGAAATACACCCGAGCTCCCCGGGACCCTGTCCAATCATACTAAGAAATCCACATACCTAATTCAAACTTATCAAAGGGCTCAAAACACCGCAATTAATATCAAAACCAAGAATCGACGATTAAATTCCTCCTCACACCGCAATTAATATCAAAACCAAGAATCGACGATTAAATTCCTTCTCTTAAGTTTCAAACTCTTGAAGCTGGCAGTCACGAGGGAAACAATAGAGGATAGTGGCGAATCAGTGACAGTAGCAGCAGTGTCCAAACAGAACATGGACAATATGCAAGCATTGAAGCTCCAGCAACAATCCCTTTCCCTCTATTTCCCCATAACTTCTTTGTTGGTTTTGCAGGAACAAAGGAAGTTCCAGTGTAGTACAAAAGACGAGCAGATCATCCAACTGCAACACTCCCCTTTCCCCAGTTTGTTAAATGCTAAATCTCTAATGGGAATGGATTCACAAAGCAGAAAGATCAAAGGACAGAGACCAAAGGACAATAAACAGAGATCAAAGGACAATCAATTTCAGCAACAATGCAAGAGCCAGAACAAGACAACAACACAGGAGAACATGGCGACAATTTTGGACACTAACATAGTATTCTTTTTTGCAGGGAATGAAATATTTGCATCTGAGGACAGTACTATCTATACGGTATTAGAACACTATCCAGTGGTATTAGTATGTTATCATGCTCAATCTGGAAGTGCGTTAATATTGTATGGAATGTATGTTCTGGATCAATGTTATGCAATAAACCACCACTCCACAGCCACATGGATGCACTCTACCAGTAATCTTCAATCTTGCTTTCCTAGTCATAGTCAAAGCAAAATTGAAGAACACTACTCTTCGTCATATAGCACATTTTTTGGAAGACTTTTGTATTGTGTTAGAAGTAGAATCAAGTTTATAAGATGGACTCTACTTCAAATCATTCCATTAATAGATTTAAGAACATCTAAATTTTGTACAGTTGACCTAGATTCAACACTCACTGTTTTTGTATATATGACTGTCGATCCATGTTATAAGATCGACAGCCGTTACATCACTATAGGTCTAACTCACCTTAGCTATCTAGGTATAGTTGGTCACCAAATTTGGGTGATCAAGGATGTACACCTTCCCTATATGGAGGTCAGGTCGACGCCCCCCTCCATCATTGTACTTTCTATTATTATATATTTATGAAAGTTAGCCCCAAAAAAAAAAAAAAAAAAAAACTTCGTCGAACCTATCCATAAACAAACTTTGCGTACAAGTTACAATCAACCAAATGAACCTATCCAAAGTCCCGGATAACACCAAAGTTAATTCCCGGTCAACCTTATGAACTCTCCAATTCTTTAAATTGCGAACTTTCAACAAATGGAGCCAAAAACTTCTAGGAACATCGGCATTTTCATTCCAAACAAATGCCCACGTCTAAAATTAACATATGAACCTATTGAAACCATCAAGTCCCAACTTCGAGGTCATTTACTCAAAAGTCAAACTTTCGTCAACTCTTCCAACTTAAGCTTCCAAATTGAGAATTACTCTTCCAAATCGATCTTGAACCTCTCGAACATCGAAACCAACCATACACAGAAGTCATAGTGCATCATTTGAAGTTACTCAAGATCTCAAACCGTCAAAAAGAATGTTAAAGCTCAAAATGCCCGATCGGATCGTTGCATAGTCTCTAAAAGATCTCCAATTCATTAATTATTGATTACCACTATAATTTTATCTCTTGACCAACGTTGCATTCTCCATAAAAATAGGTACTCCATCTTGGGATACGTTCATATGTTCAATTTCATTCTTTATAATGGTATGTTTACGGTAGGAATACTTTGTGTTTATTTGTTTTATATATGTTTGTATACACCATTAATATACCTTATATATCTGATATAATATTTAACATATACTATGTACGTATAGCACTAGTATATCATATTCATTATTTTTTTTCATATCTTATACCAAATATATATTATTAATATACTATGCCTATTGTATATATATTAAATATATTATACGTATCTATAATATACTATACATAAATGATATGATGATGTAAAATCATACGTTGAAAAATAATCCGATGTTATAAGAAAAAGGAGATGACGAGTTGAAGAACAAATTTATATTCATTGTGTCACGGCACAAAACACACTATAGGTCGTCATGGTGTCCAATGTTGCTGTTAGGTAAGCCAACGGTGAATCATCTAAATAATTATTTATTTTATTACTTTTGAAATCATAAGTACTTAAAATATTAGTAAGACATAAACTAAAAGGTGAGAATATTCAGCAAAGCCATAAACATCAACTAGAATATCTCAAAACCCGGTGTCACAAGTGCATGAGCATTTATTAAGGAGGAGGATAATAATAATAATACATCTGTCTGGAATGTAAATTTAGACAAGATAAAATAAGTAAATATGATGGAGACTCTGTGGGCTGCGACACCTAGCATGGAATACAGCTCACCATAAAGCGCTCTCGGCAGCTGTGCCTACGCGTCAAGATCACAACCATATGAACCTGTTAGATCTTGCACATTTAGTGCAGAAGTGTAGTATAAGACATAAATCAACGCGTAAAATCCAGTAAGTATCTAGCCTAACCCTGGAGAAGTAGTGACAAGGGTCGACATCGATACTTACTAATGGTCCAATGAAGCAATATAATAAATTATAAACAGATATGAAACACAACAGTAACAATGAGGTAAAAACTATAACTCACACAATTCTCCAACGTTTCTTTTAATAATAACAATGAGCCCTCTCGGCAACGTTACTTATGAACTCTCGTCACTTTGTGTGTATATAACACCCATAACTAGTAGCACATAAAAAATGCTATACGTACGGGGTAGTTTCCCCCTCAAAGTGTTAGATAAGAGACTTGCCTCGCTCCGAAGCTCCATAACCGGCTCCCACGCATCTCTAACACCTCAAACCAATGTCTATCGATTCGAAACTAGTCAATCAATCATGCAAACAGATAAAAATACACTCCAATACTCATAATTAATCAATTTATAAAAAATTTCAACTCCGCTCGAAAAGTCAACAAAGTCAAACCTTGGGCTCACGTGCCTGGATTCTGAAAATTTTTGAAGATAAACGTCACCCATAACACCACGAACTCAACTATATAATTTATTTCCAATTTCATGCCCAAAATCGTGGTAAAAATTCGAAAATATCAATTCTAGGGCTTCTACCAAAAATCTCACATTTTCAACTTAAATTCTTGAAGTTACAAGCCTAAATTTGTGTATTTAACTCACAACATGTAGAAATCACTTACCTCGTGATTGATGATAAAAATGGCGCTTCAAAATTGCCCCAAAGTCGGCTCCTATGGAAAAATGAGGTGAAAACGATCCAAATACCCGATTTAAAACAAGTATCTGCGCAGAAAGCCCTTCTTCGCGATCGCAGAAATACCCTCGCAATCGCGAAGGCCAACAGATCAGCTACTAAAAATCCTCCCTCACGTTCGAGATTGCCATGTCGCGTTCGTGATGGCTCTAGGTCCTACTGCTTATCGTTCGCGGTCCTTGAGCCGCTTTTGCAAAGGCTTAGCGCCTCCAAGCCCCAGCTCCCCTTCCTTCTTCACGCTCGCTGATGTGCCGGGTAACTTCGGCACATTTTGATACTACTTGCTTAGAGTTTAACTTGTTTTATGTGCTAATTTTACAGATACTTATGTAATTTTAGTGTATTTGCAGTATATCAAGTGTAAGGATCCAAAAGCACGGAAAAGAGCTAAAAAGGCCAACTAAAGACAGGAAAAGACTTAAACAGCATCGCAGATGTGAGTATGCGATTGCAAACAGCGAATGCGGACCGCATAGCTCACAAGCAAATCGCAAACAAGGACAGAACTCTGGACACTCCTTCATGTCGAGAATGCGGTCGCATATGCGACCGCAAAACAAGAAAGCGAATGGTAAATTTGCATTGTGAAATCGCAAATGCAAGCAGAGTTTTTGGGTGAAAAACAAGGTGAAGAATGCGATCGCATTTCGCGATCGCATAATCAACATGCGGACCGCAAAACCATCATGCGATGAAGGCAAAAATTCTGGGTTAACTATGCGACAGTCAAGGAAGATTTGCGGTCCACATTCTGTTTTGCGACAGAAATGCGGTTCGCATTATCAGCAGGGGCAAACCTGTCCAAAGTTCGCCTCGGGTTTTGGGCCTCTATAAATAGGTTTAATAGGATTTTGTGAGGATCATATTGTCATAATTGAGAGTACAAAGTACGGGCAATTAGCTAGTTTGAATTCTTGGAAGCTTTTGGGATCAATTACTTTCTATTTTGTAAGATTATGACAATTACTATTCTTTCTTATTCAATGTTCAGCATGAATAGCTAAATTTAAACACTAAGGTTGTGAACCCTAGATGGGTACAATGTTATTGAGATTTTGATATTGAATATGATTTCAACGGATGATTGATATTTATTTACTTCTTATTCTTCAACAATTGTTAACGGTTGCAAACATTAACAAATGCCAATTAATTCTATCTTTGCTTGGGAAAGTGGGATAGAATTTGGTATAAGTAAATAACAATGACTCAAGGCTTTAAACCTTGTTTAATAAAATCGCTTAGGAATAAGTGGGTTTTAATTTGGCATTAATTGATTGTTCTTAATCACAACTCTTTTGTATTTGGGAAAATCATAAAGAGGATATATTACCGAATTATTGGAAAATATTAGGTAGTAAATTAGGCATCAATTGCATATCAAGAAAGTTTTCCATTGGAAATATTCAATATTAATATCAATAGCATTGTACTACATAAAGGGGAACACAACCTTGGTTTCTTTAATTCATATTATTTACATTCACAATATTGCAATCAGTTTTCGTTTACACTTAAGTTCAATATGCCTTTTTATTACAATTACTTGATAGAATTACGACTTAGTCGAGTATTACACTAATTAGATAAACGTTTCACACCTATTCCCTATGGGATTCGACCCCAACCTTGTTGGGTTATTATATTTGACATCGACTGCTTACACTATTCTTAAGGTGTAATTTGAGCGTATCAAATTTTGGCGCCGTTGCCGGGGAATACGATTCTGAAATTACTAATTAGTGTATACTTTACTTTACGTCTAATTCTACTCTATTACATGTTGTTTGTTGTGTTTGGTGTAGACAGGGAGATATGTCAGACCATGAAGATGATGTGGAGATACAGGAGGAATGAAATCCTTTTGCAGGTATTGAGGAGTATATTGAGGATACAAACGCTATTGCACCTCCTGCTATCGGTGCCGCTACTTTCAAGGTGGAACATGGATTAATTCTGATGCTGAAAGCGGAGGGATTTTTCAGAAATTCCACTAATGACGATCCAACACAGCACCTCAGAAATTTGTTAGGTGTTTGTGCGATGCACAAGCAGAATCATGTCTCCGACGATGCACTGAGGTTGAGATGCTTTAAGTCTTTAGCTGGGGATGCAAGGAAATGGCTTCAGAATCTTCCTCCGAATTCTATACTTTCATGGCCTGAACTTGTCCGAGCGTTCTTGTCAAAATGGTTTCCACAAAGCAAGAAGTCCGAGCTCAGGGACAAGATTTTCTTCTTTAAGCAACTACCTGGCGAACAGTTACATAAAGCGTGGAATCGCTTCAAATTATACTTAGTGAGGTCTCCAAACCATGGTTTTCCAGATTCCATCTTGCTGGAAAACTTTTACATGGGTTTGGACCCTATGAATCAATCAATAGCGAAGAATGCAGCTGCTGGATCTTTTATCGATAAACCTTCGCTAGGGTGACTCAGATCTTAGATAAAATGGCAAAACACAATCAAGCTTGGCACTCTGAAGATTCCACGGGTGGAATTGCAATTGGCTCTCCTTCGATGAACAATTTGATTAAGGAAAATCAAGAACGAGACCAAGTGATTGCAGAACTTGCCACAAATGTCAATGTATTAATAAAGCTTTTCATGGAGAATCAGAAGAAGAAAGTGAATGTGGTTGAGAATGTGCAGCCGTTACAAAATGATGATTATGAAGAGGCAAATTATGTTAATAATTCTCAAGGAGGTTACCAATGGTAGCAATACCAAGGTCAAGGCTCTCAAAATCAATGGAGACCAAACCTGCAAGGGCAAGGTCACCATCAATGGCGAAACGACCAAAGTGGCTCTAATCAAGGAAACTGGAACAACAATAACAATTTTTTCAATCGAAGTTCCAACCCTTATGTTCCTCCAAAGGGTCAGTATTCGAATCAGGGATCCTCTAGTGAGTCTAAATTGGAGAGCATGCTTGAAAGGATACTACAAAACCAAGAAAAGTCTGATAACTCCATGAAGAACATGACTGAGTTGGTTGGCTCTCACACTGCGGCGATTCAAAAACTGGAATTGCAAATGAGAGATCTTTCTCGTGAGCAATATCCACAGCAGAAGGGAACACTCCTTAGTGATACGATTGCAAATCCAAAAGGAAGTGGGAGTGGCCCAACTTCCCATATCATGGCCATCACTACCAGGAGTGGTAAGATATTGCAAGGAAAGAACCAGCAAGCAGTTGATGTGGAAGAACGTGAAAAGGGAGTTGAAGTTGAAGAACCCAATGTTGCTGAAGTAAAGGAAACTCCAGAGGTTGTGCAAAACCGAGATGAGACCCGAGAAGGGATGAAGGAAAAGGCAGGAGAAACATCAAACATTCTTCCGCCGATTCCTAGACCCCCTCCTCCTTTCCCCCAGAGACTTGCGAGAAGAGTTGATGACAGCAAGTTCGAGAAGTTCTATGATATTCTCAAGCAGTTATCTGTAAATATACCATTCTTGGAGGCTTTTCAAGAAATGCCCGGTTTTGCTAAGTATCTAAAGGATTTGATCACGAAGAAGAGAACCACCAAGAATGAGGTGGTGAATGACTCACTGGGTTAGTTCTATCATTGCTACAAATCCAATTCAGAAGAAAGAGGACCCGGGAGCATTTACTATTCCGTGCACTATTGGAGTGCGCGAGTTTGCAAAGGCACTCTATGACAATGGGGCCAGCATCAATTTAATGCCGCTTGCCATTTACAAACAAGCGGGATTAGGAATGCCAAGGCCGACGAGCACGAGGTTGCAGATGGCTGACCGTTCAATCAAAAGACCAGTTGGTATTGTAGATGATGTGATTGTGAAAGTTGGGAAATTTCATATACCAGCTGATTTTGTAATTCTTGACTGTGCTGTGGACAAGGAAATCCCTATTATATTGGGGAGACCATTCTTAGCTACTGGAAGAGCCCTTATGGATTCGGAGCGTACTGAAATTAAATTCCGAGTGAACAATGAAGAAGTTACCTTCCAAGCTAGTAAGGGTATGAAGTTACCAAATGAATACGAAAGCATTTCAGTGATTGGTATTGTTGATGAAGTAGATGATACTGTTGAGATGAAGAGGGAAGAGCAATGCCTAGGTGAAGCATTGGCAGCTATATTGGTAAACTTCAATGGTAATGATATGAATGGCTTTATGGAGTCAGTGAATGCATTAGAGGGGCGCGGTTCTTACTCGTATACTCCACCAAAGCTTTGCCTTGATTTGGAGAATAGAGCTACACCTCCTCCAAAGCCGTCCATTATCGAACCACCTCAATTAGAGCTGAAATCACTTCCTTCGCATTTGAGGTATAAATTTCTTGGCGTAAATAATACTTTACCAGTAATTGTTTCTTCGTTGTTGAATGATGTGCAGGTGGAATAGTTGCTAAAAGTTTTGAAGGAGCATAGACAAGCTATCGGTTGGACAATTGCGGATATTCGGGGGATTCCTGCTGGAATTTGTGATCATAAGATTCAATTAGAAAGTGGGACAAAACCGAGTGTGGAACGTCAACGAAGGCTGAATCCGTCAATGCAGGAAGTGCTAAAGAAAGAAATAATCAAATGGTTAGACGCTGGGGTAGTCTACCCAATTGCTGATAGTTCATGGGTAAGCCCGGTGCAATGTGTGCCAAATAAGGGAGGCATGAATGTGATAAAAAATGAGAAGAACGAGCTTATTCCTATGAGAACTATAACTGGATGGAGAGTGTGCATGGACTACAGGAAACTAAATAGCGCCACATGCAATGACCATTTCCCGATGCCTTTTATTGATCAAATGCTTGATCGGCTAGCGGGAAAGTCCTTCTATTTCTTCCTTGATGGATACTCCGGTTATAATCAGATTAATATCGCTTTGGAGGACCAGGAAAAGACTACATTCACATGCCCATATGGCACATTTGCTTTTAGCCGGATGCCGTTCGGCTTATGCAAAGCACCAGCTACCTTTTAGAGATGTATGATGCCTATCTTCTCCGATATGGTAGAGGATTTCCTTGAGGTTTTTATGGATGATTTTTCGGTAGTAGGTCAAACTTTTGAGCACTGTCTGAAGAATCTGAAACAAGTGCTCAAGCGATGCGAAGAGACAAACCCTGTACTAAATTGGGAGAAATGCCACTTCATGGTGGATGAAGGTATTGTTCTGGGACATAAATCTCAAGGCGTGGCATAAAGGTAGATAAAGCTAAAATAGAAATCATCTCTAAGCTTCCTCCACCCACGTCCGTCAAAGGTGTTCGTAGTTTTTTGAGGCATGCCGGATTCTACAGGCGCTTCTATTAAGAACTTCTCAAAGATTGCAAATCCCATGTGTAAACTTCTTGAGAAGGATGCCAAGTTCTTTTTTGATGAGAATTGCCTCAAAGCTTTTGAGGAACTGAAGACAAAGCTCACCACGGCACCCATTATTGTCACACCTGATTGGTCTCTTCCTTTTGAACTGATGTGTGACGCCAGTGGTGTAGCTATTGGAGTTATGCTGGTACAAAGACACAATAAAGTTATTCACCCAATATACTATGCTAGCAAAACACTTAATGGGGCGCAGATGAATTACACCGTAATCGAGCAAGAATTGTTGGCCATTGTGTATGCTTTCGAGAAGTTCCGTGCGTATTTGCTGGGCTCTAAAGTAATTGTGTACACCGATCATGCAGCTCTCCGTTATCTGATGGCAAAGAAAGATGCAAAGCCGCGACTAATCCGTTGGGTTTTACAGCTGCAAGAGTTTGATTTTGAAGTTATGGATCGGAAGGGAACACAAAACCAAGTGGCAGATCACTTGTCTAGAATTGAAGAATCGGGGAGACAAAAAGGAGAGCTGGAAATCAATGATGCATTTCCAGATGAGCAAATACTAGTGTTATCCAATTCCTTTGCACCGTGGTATGCAGACATCGCTAACTACATAGTCAGCGATCTTATTCCTGAAGGGTTAGAATTTTACCAAAAGAAGAAGTTCTTGAGGGATTGATGAAACTATTATTGGGAAGAACCCTTCTTGTTCCATGTCTGTGCAGACCACATAATCAGGAGATGCGTGCCTGAGGAAGAGATGCTACAAATTCTGAAAGCTTGTCATGACTCACCGATTGGGGGTCATCATGGGGGGAATAGAACGGCAGCAAAAATCTTGGAATGTGGTTATTACTGGCCGACCATTTATCAGGACGCTAACCAGTTGGTAAGGTCTTGTGACCAATGCCAACGACAGGGCCCAATTTCTAGGAGGCATGAGATGCCTATGAATTTTGTGATGGAAATCGAACTATTCGATGTTTGGGGTATTGACTTTATGGGCCCTTTTATAAGCTCATGTGGGATGAAATACATCTTAGTGGTTGTGGGCTACGTGTCCAAATGAGTAGAAGCCATTGCTTTACCAAATAACGAGGCTCGGAGTGTGACCGCATTTCTAAAGAAGAATATTTTCACCCAGTTTGGCACCCCAAGAGCCATTCTCAGTGATAGGGGTTCGCATTTCTGTAACAGAGTCTTTAAAGGTTTCCTTGACAAGTACGGGGTCAAACATAAGGTTGCCACACCCTATCATTCACAGTCGAGCGGTCAAGTGGAGGTATCCAACAGGGAGATAAAAAGCATACTAGCAAAGACGGTGAACGCAAACAGGACCAACTGGTCAAAGAAGCTAGATGATGCTCTATGGGCATATCGCACAGCGTACAAGACCCCTATCAGTACATCCCCTTATCGGCTAGTTTCCGGAAAAGCTTGCCATTTACCTATAGAACTTGAGCATAAGGCTATGTGGGCCTTAAAAAGATTAAACATGGACTGGGCGGAGGCTGGAGCTCTAAGGCTAGCACAATTAAATGAAATGGAGGAGTTCCGTCTTCACGCATATGAAAGTGCAGCAGTATATAAAGAAAGAATGAAATTCGTCCATGACAAAAAGATCTTAAGAAGAGAGTTCAAGGCAGGGGATCTGGTCTTGCTCTTCAACTCAAGACTAAAACTATTTCCGGGGAAGTTGAAGTCTAAATAGTCTGGCCCTTTTAAAGTTGTTGATGTCTCTCCCTTTGGAGCTGTTGAATTAGCATCGGAGGATGGGCTCCGAACCTTCAAGGTAAACGAGCAAAGAATCAAGCACTACCTGGGAGTGCATGGAGAGAAACATTTGGTAGAGCAGCTGGCTCTAAAGGATGGTCCATGCCCAACCATGGATTGATTGCAGAGGCGTCTTAGCTTCGTCGTGCTGCAACGTTAAATCAAGCGCTTCATGGGAGGCAACCTATGTGTGGTAACAAGTACTTTTGTTTGTTGTTGTACCTTTATTCAAGTTTTAATATTATATTTGTACTTAGGGCTATTTGAAGGATGTTCTAAAATGCAGGAATTTGACAAAAGGACACAAAATTGAGAAGGAGTTCTTGAAACGGTGGAAAAACAACAATGTGACAAATGCTACACAAATGCGATCGTGTTATCAATATGCGAGCCACATTTGTGTTGCAAACTGAAGCAGAAAATTGAACAAACATAGCTGTCACAAATGCGACGATGTACAACAGTTCGCGGATCGCATTCGCGTTATGCGGTCTGCATTCTCAACGCAAACAAAGACAGAGAATTTGGTTCAAAACAATGACATAAATGCAGTGAGGTAGCTCTACTTTGCGTTCCGCATTTACAATATGCGATGACTTAATCATCGCATACTGACAGGTACGTATCCGCATTCCCTCCTCTTCTAAATCCTTCAACCTAGTATATATATATATATATATATATATATATATATATATTAAAAAAAAGAGAAAAGAAAACACAACAGAGAACGAAAAGCGATTGACATTATCGGAGGAAATTGAATTTCAAGCTTACCAAACATCAAAGTGTTGATTAAAAGTTGTCCTAAATCCTCACATCTTCTTCCTAGGTATGTTCGACCCTTGCTATATTTTTAATTTTAATTTTGCAAGTTAGGTTTGGTGTTTCAATGGAGTTTTTGAACTTTGGGGGATGAAGACAAGGATCTAGGGTTATAATTCTTGGGGGATGAACCTACTTGTGTACCTAAAGGTATTTGCGGTCCACAAAATCAAAATGTGGACCGCAATTTGACCGCATCCCTAAACCCTAGATATCTGAGAAAGACAACAAATGTGGTGCCTTTGTGATCGCATAATGACTATGCGGACCGCAAAGGCACAGCAAACAAGGCCAGAACATTTTGAGTAGCATCATCAATTTCTGCGGTCAGTTTGCGATCGCATATCTCACTTTGCGGTGAATATGCGATCGCATTTGTGTGTATCCAACAAGCCTATGCACAAAAACATTCTGCGATGGTTATGCGATTCGCATAGTGGTTATGTGATTCGCATATTCCACCGCAGAATGAAACCTGGCTTGGCACACCAAAGAATGCGACGAGTTCGCGGTTCGCATAGTTGATATGCGACCGCAAACCTCGCCGCATTTCTGTAAGTCTTTGTTGATTATTCCTGTTTTGCTTTTCTCTAATGATGATAATGTCGCTTACATCTCACCCTCATGTAGTTATGGCAGCCAAAAAGCACTCCGTAAAGAGAAGGCCATCATCCGCTTCTACCTCAGCACAACCCAAATGGGTAAGAGTGGAATCACATGTGCCAAGCACCTCCCAGTCTGATGAGGAGGAACGCTTACCGGAAGTTGATCTAGTGGCTGAGGCCAGAAGGAAACGCGGTGATGACCTTCAGCTTCGATTCGGGGTTGAAGGTTCCAGGACATTGTTCAGGGAAGGGCTAACAAAAAGGAAAATCTTGGGGGAGAAAAAGTTAAGTTTGAATGGATTACAGGAACAGTACCCTCATATTCTCGACAATATCAAAACGAGAAAATGGGAGTACTTTACTAGGGACCCTAAAGAAAATAATGAGTCAATGGTCCGGGAATTCTATGCATCTTACGGAGCTTCACGAACGGGGTACCACAGACGCAACAGAATATGCACTGGCATCGTCCACGTTCGGGGAAAGGCTGTGTTTTGTGACAGTGAGCATATTAATGAACTCTACTTCCCTGATTGGGAATCAGGCACAGCTGAGTACGATGCCAAGTACTCCAACAGAGAACACGAACGTGGATGGATAGCGTCCGTTATTGCCAAGGGGACTCCTGCCTTGATTAACCCTGTAAAGAAAATCTATAAAGAGGACCTCACAAGGGAGGGAAAATTTTGGCTAAACTTCGTCACCTCCCATTTAATACCATCCAGAAACGAAATAGATATCAGCATTGAGAAAGCACTTCTCATTGCGTGTATTATGACCGGTGTTAAAATTGATGTGGGGAGTCTCATTTTCCAGGAGATTGGCATCCGGGCAACGCAGCGTGCCACATCACTTCCCTTTCCGAGTTTGATCACAACCCTTTGCCAAGAGGTGAATGTTCCTTTCTTGCCACAAGCTGACAAACTCGGAAAGTCAACGAGGGATATCGATATCACTCGTATCAGTGATTCAGCTGCTCCAATAGAGACCCCAATCCAGCACATTGACTCCCAAAATCTCCTATCTCCCCAAGATCCAGAAGCCTCCACTGCTGCTGCAGAGACTGCACCCCCATCCACCACGGGTCCATCTTCTTCAACAATGCCAGCCCTTTCAAGACTTGGTCTAATTGCACATCACGCCAACGCCAAAGTGGACCATCTTTTGAAAACCCTGCCCCACCTGATCAAACAGGCCCTGACTCCTATTGAAACGTCAGTGACCACTCTCCAGCAACAACAAACATTGTTCAGAGATCGGTTGCACAAACTTGAGTCTAGGGTTGAACAGAATGAAAGAGGTGAGGCTAGGGGTTTACCCCAGCTGAGGGAGGAAGTAAAATCCATGAAGACCGAACTCCAGAAAATGCAAAATTTGGAGTTCGACATAGCATCTCTCCTCCCCAAAGAGGGTAACCAGAGTGCAAACATTGCTGCACCAGACTTGGGCTTGAAGACATTGCACCTTCGTCTGCCAAAGTGTCTCATCCTCCAGCTCCTCCGGTACCCGTAGATGTTACTGATGACGAGACATCGGGGCAGTCATCAGAGTTAGAAGGGGAGGAGTCAGAGGATGCAAGTTCATGGTCCGATGAGGCTGATGACCCTAAGGAGAAGGGCAAAGAAATTGCGACGCCAACAGTGGAGAAAGAAGAGCATGCAGACATTGAGAGGGCCATACAGCACTCACTAGCAGATGTGGCCGCCCTTGCAGACTCATCGGCAACACAGCCACCAGTGGGCGAAGCTAGCAGCTCAGCAGCCCCACCACCTGCTCCAGTTCAGTCTCACAGCCCTCCTGCAGCTCCAGAGGATTCCTAGGCTACTGAATCTCGTCGCGCAAATGCGCCCCAGGGAGCCCCTTGGCACTCTATCTTCTTTTCTTATGCATTGGGGACAATGCATGATTTTGGTTGGGGGTGGTAGCCTTATTTGTGTATTTGATCTATTTTCTGGCATGTTTAGTGACATTGATAACTGTAATATGTAGTAAAGATTAATGAGTTATGTATATATGCTGTTGTAGTTAAATAGTTAGTGAAATGAAGTTTGTCAATAAAATCCCCTTGTTTTTTCTTTGCTGGGTTCTTTTTCAAGGGAGTAATAGTAGAACTGGGTTTATTAAAATGAGATATATCGGCCGGGATGGTAAAATTGTTTAGTATCAAGTATGTAAATCTTTGTGTAGATTATACCCTTGTTAACAAATCAACTATGTGAACTGGAGGCTCACTCTGTAACTCTAGGTCCACCTAGAGTTGTGTATGTATACATGAGGAAAGCCTCGAGTGACCAAATGTTAACTCTAAAGCTGTAAACTATGTTAACCGAACAGTTTGTGTGCCAATGTGTGTGAGCTCTTTGTTTGAATATTTCTTGTGTTGCTTCTGCCATCTAGAACTTGCCTGGTTGGTTTTTCGACGCTTATTATAAGTGCACTGAGTTGGAGAAAGGATCTTAGGCATTCTTTCTTTATGTATGAAACCTTTTTAGCCTCTTTTAGCCTACCCGTGTATAAATAATATCACTAGTTCCCCATTTGAGCCTTTTAGCCTTTTCCTTGGCCTCCTCATTACAAACCTTTCCCGTTCGTAAAACAATGACCTCTTTTGAACCCGTTCCTCCTTGAACATTGAGAACAGGGCTAAAAGCCTAAGTTGGGGGTGTGGGTCAAAATGGAAATGGATAAGGCTGTGAAGTGAGGGTGAGAGCCTGCTAATGTAAATTTATGAAAGCTCCAAAGAAGAAAAAAAAAAGAGAAAGAAAGAGATAGAAAGAGAAAAGAAAAAGAAGAAGAAAAAATAGTTATATATGCATTTATAATAATGGAGCACTGAAATAGATTAGAGGGGTATTTAAGGCGGGCCCACTGCGGGAACTAAACGCCATTGAGGCTATGGGTTGAAAAGAAGCAAAATGTTAAAAGAAAGAAGAATGAAATTAGTGTTTAAGGAGGATGTTGTCACTCACATCTAAATATATATCCTACCCTTCCTTAAACCTACATTACAAGCTTACAAAGTCCTTATATGATCTCCAACCTAGTGTTCTTAGAAGTAGGTGACGAATTAAAATAAGGGCAAGCATATGGTATGGCATGTGGTGACACTTGAAATTTTGTTCTGAGAGTGAGTGTATTTGCATTTGAGTCCCTTTGTATTGCTATGATAAATATTGTGAGAGTGGGACTTTCTTTCCAGTGAGGGCGCATAAACTGCTAGGTTGATAGAAAGTTGAGTTTTGAGTACAGCATAAGTGCATTCAGCTGAAGGTAGCCTTTAGTTACTTTGTTGAGGCTCAAAGTTCACGAGCTGATTGGTTGTCCTTGAATATACTGATGATTCAAGGAGGGCAAAGTATTCAAAGAAATATGCTTGAGATACTAACAACAAACACCATCCATAGTCAGTATTGTTTCATGTTTGATAAGTAGAGTCTAGACTAGGATAGTATCGTTTTAGTTGCTTGAGGACAAGCAAGAGTTTAAGTTGGGGGTGTTGATGTGCCGAGTAATTTCGCCACATTTTAATACTACTTGCTTAGAGTTTAACTTGTTTTATGTGCTAATTTTACCGATACTTACGTAATTTTAGTGTATTTGCAGTATATCGAGTGTAAGGATCCAAAAGCACGGAAAAGAACTAAAAAGGCCAACTAAAGACAGGAAAAGACTTAAACAGCATCGCAGATGTGAGTATGCGATCGCAAATAGCGAATGCGGACCGCATAGCTCACAAGCAAATCGCAAACAAGGACAAAACTCTGGGCACTCCTTCATGTCGAGAATGCGATCGCATATGCGACCGCAAAACAAGAATGCGAATCGCAAATTTGCATTGTGAAATCGCAAATGCAAGCAGAGTTTTTGGGTGAAAAACAGGATGAAGAATGCGATCGCATTTCGTGATTGCATAATCAACATGCGGACCGCAAAACCATCATGCGATGAAGGCAAAAATTCTGGGTTAACTATGCGACAGTCAAGGAAGATTTGCGGTCCACATTTCTGTTTTGCAATAGAAATGCGGTTCGCATTATCAGCAGGGGCAAACCAGTCCAAAGTTTGCCTCGGGTTTTGGGCCTCTATAAATAGGTTTAATAGGGTTTTGTGAGGATCATCTTGTCATAATTGAGAGTACAAAGTACGGGTCAATTACTTTCTATTTTGTAAGATTATGACAATTACTATTCTTTCTTATTCAATGTTCAGCATGAATAGCTAAATTTAAACACTAAGGTTGTGAACCCTAGATGGGTACAACGTTATTGAAATTTTGATATTGAATATGATTTCAACGGATGATTGATATTTATTTACTTCTTATTCTTCACAATTGTTAACGGTTGCAAACATTAACGAATGCCAATTAATTCTATCTTTGCTTGGAAAAGTGGGATAGAATTTGGTATAAGTAAATAACAATGACTCAAGGCTTTAAACCTTGTTTAATAAAATCGCTTAGGAATAAGTGGGTTTTAATTTGGCATTAATTGATTGTTCTTAATCACAACTCTTTTGTATTTGGGAAAAACATAAAGAGAATATATTACCGAATTATTGGAAAATATTGGGTAGTAAATTAGGCATCAATTGCAAATCAAGAAAGTTTTCCGTTGGAAATATTCAATATTAATATCAATAGCATTGTACTACATAAAGGGGAACACAACCTTGGTTTCTTTAATTCATATTATTTACATTCACAATATTGCAATCAGTTTTCGTTTACACTTAAGTTCAATATTCCTTTTTATTACAATTACTTGATAGAATTACGACTTAGTCGAGTATTACACTAATTAGATAAACGTTTCACACCTATTCCCTATGGGATTCGACCCCAACCTTGTTGGGTTATTATATTTGACATCGACCGCTTACACTATTCTTAAGGTGTAATTTGAGAGTATCACTCGCGACACCCTGTCGCGTTTGCGTAGGACACCTCAACCTCATCTACGTGTTTGCGACCCCTTTGTCGCGTTCGCGATGCACAAAATCCTCCCCAGCTCGAACTTCTCTTTGTGATCGCATCCCCTTACCCGCAATCGTGATGCTTACCAGGAACACCAGAAACCATCAATGATAAAATAAGGAGACTTTGTCCAAAACCATCCCGAAACACACCCGACACTCCCGGGACCCCATCCAATCACACCAAAAAGTCCCAAAACATAACAAGAACCTGCTCGATGCCTCAAATCACACCAAACAACACCAAAACTACGAATCGATGATTGAAACCTTTTTTTCAACTTTCAAACATTCAAACTTTGGCGAACGTATCCGATCATATCTAAACATTCTGGAATGACGTCAAACTTTAGGTACGAGTCATAAATCATAATACGAGCCTATTCCAAGGCTCGGAAATCCAAACGGACAACAATAACATCAAAGTCTACTTCAAATCAAACTTAGGAAATTCTAAAACCTTCAAAATGCGAACTTTCGATAACAAGCGCCGAAATGCTCCCGGACCACCCGATACTCAACCCGAACGTACCGCTAAGTCCAAAATCATCATACGAACCTATTGTAACTTTCAAATCCCGATACCGAGGTCGTTTACTCAAAAGTCAAACCTTGGTCAACTCTTCCAACTTAAAGCTTCTAAATTGAGAATTTTCCTTCTGAATCAACTCCGGACTTCCCGAAATTCAATTCCGACTAGGCGTACAAGTCATAAAAACATGAAGTGACTCAAGGCCTCAAACCGTCGAACGATGCGCTAGAGCTCAAAACAACCGGTCGGGTCGTTACATTCTCCCCCACTTAAACATACGCTCGTCCCCGAACGTGCCAAGAACCGTTCCGGAGTTGCTCAAAATCATTGACTAATACCTCGTGCAGCTACCCCTGCCACCACAACCCATGTGAGCACACTAGCTCGAGTCAGACTGAAGATACTTCCTGCTACCTTAGCCCATAAGCCGTAGAACCAAATTCCAACATCCGGAATTATGTACGAGACCTGATTCTAGCATACGAACATCGAATCAATCTCAACACGCTAAACCCAAAACATGAACATCCATCCATTCTGTAATCACACATTGCACCGCATAATTCGTATGCTAATATAACATCTTCCGACCACAGTGGCTGCAAATTCATGAATTTGATGCCCGCGGTATATATCATGAGACATATAGGTCTGGTCCCGAACCTCGCAATACTGCAATGATGAAAGAGATGTGTAGAAACTCATAACTATCTGCAAAATCAATTATTCATGGAATTCCTCTGCTCAACAAGAACCCTTGCCTCATTCTGAATTGAATAGTGACATCGTTCCCCCTAATATACCTTATAGAGATCTAATTGCACTAATTTCAGGCCCGACAACCTCATCTCACCAAGTACAAGCTACTCGACTGACAAACCATGTCAAAAACCACCTAAAATCTCATATGACAACATCAATCCATTAACAAGCCACAACTCGAATGTGACCAACTAAGGAAAATATAAACTCGGGTAAAGAACTATCCAGCCCGCGTAACGAATAAAACGGTAAAATAGATGCTATGAACCTATCTCAGAGATGAGAAACAAGGCACACAAAATAAGTAAAAGGAACCACACTCAACACCTTTGCGGCATGCAACACGATCTAGACATGATACCGTTGCGGCGTGCAACCCGATCCAAATATCATACCCGTGGCGGCGTGCCACCTGATCCACACATAACAATTAGTAAGGAAATACCTACCGAGCCAAAATGCTCATACCCACGAAATACCCGAGTATCGACCACAAGCACGCTAAATGCATAAACACAATCCTGGGGAGACAGATAGCGCCATATGCCACAAAACGCCAAGCACGACTAAGGTGCAATAAACAACCTGCATCTCGAGAGCCATCTTGCTCATATAACACACAAGCTACACGGGATCACAACACATGTGAGAATAATCGAGCTGTCTCACAACCCACATAGCATAATAGAGTATTACATAGAATAGCTGACGGCGGGAATAAGATCCAACACCCAAAGACTCCTCTATAAGCAATGCTATGTCGAATGAACACATCCGACCTAATGTAGAGCATCGTTCACATTAGACCTACCAATGGACCTCAAGCCGATTCCGATCATCCCATACTGGGCCAATAACCTTTCAAGGATCCAAAATGACCCTATTCATGACACACACGAGCAGCCGTCCAATTCGGAACAAACTCCCACAGTCCACAACCAAAGGAATAGAGTACATCTCAATCATAACCTCTCCTATTGGTGACAGTACCAAAATATCCATACCTGATTCAATCTCTAACAATCAAATGACTAACACGTCACACTTATACGATCTTCCCGTGGGATACACTCCCACAACCTTCTACACTAGGTAGTAAAATTTATCAATGGCCATCGACCATGCTATTTCTATAGTGCAAGTCAAGCATTCGCATTTCAATACCCAACACCTCTTCCACAAACAGACCATCCTCGGGCTACCCAAAAATAGTGTCAGCATACTCTGAACATCTGAAATCCTCCCCCGCTTCTCTGAGCTCATGACATTCTTATCAAAATTGAATCGCAACCTTGATCCTCAACTTCCAATTTCCATATCGTTCACCGCACATATCATGCCGCTGTGTGAGAGTACAAGAATTTCGTTATAACCCCTGAACCCCCAGTAGAATAAACACTTCCCAGCTAGAACCCTTTCACTCCTCTTATATCACAAGAATAATTGCAGCACGCAATTGCATTCCCATAACCGTAGAAAATGCAAACCTCAAGTCGTGGTCTAAACCGTCATAACTCTTCCGGGATCCATTTACACATAACAAGGCCATTATAATCAAATACCTCTAAATCAATCAAATTACAGTGGCTGTCAAGCCCACACGTACAGCCACGAATCACCTCTATATCCTTAACACACCGAAGGAACTGACCATTTCAACAGCCATGCTGATTCAAACCAGCTAACTGAATCAACTTCTTCCAATTTATTCTTGACTTTCCTTCAAAATAATATCTCTATGCAAACACACAACGGACCTCAAACAACACTCATCCCGACGACCCAAATCACGAGATCACATTGTCTCAATGCCCATAAGCCATTTTATACCCTCCACATGCACTCAATAATATCTCCAACTGATACACCCGTTCTAAAGACCTTCTGCGAATCCGAAGTTGTTTTCTTTCATTTCTCTAACACTGCACCGTAGACCCGATGATAACATAGAAATTCTCCAAGTACCCCTTCACGCTCAGCTACAATACTCAATCCTTCACCATACAACGAACCCAAAATCCTTAGGCACTGCAATTTAATTCTTGAATCCACTAGAATCATTAACGAGAGTCACCCACTCTGACCTGGTCCCGAATATATAGCTAAACACTAGTGCTCTATTAGCATATGAACACTCCCCAAGAATCAACCGGGTGAATTCTTTTCCTTGTACATCACATCCACAAGAAGCATAAACTCTAATTCGTCCCAAAATATGCACACAAATCGATAAGGCGAAATGTAGCACACATTCATCAAATTTCTCGCCCGAAATACCCTTGATGTTTTCTTTACTTGGTCACAACTAATCCACTAATGTACCGATAGCCAGAAACTACACAGGCCCATAACCACGTGACCCAATCGTAGACGGTGGGCTCCCCCACTTAGCTTTTGAGCTACAATCACATAAATATAGAACCTACAATGACTCCTTCTTCTCAATTATCATGATCTTGTGCCAAATTTCTCGGAATCTCTTGTTAAACTTTTCGTAAAACATTCTGAATTGTCAGCAACAATCGGACATTCGACCTCCTGACAGTCGTACCATCGTCTTCAAGTGATCCAAGCTCACAGCGTAGTACATGCCTCCCGCTGGGTAGAAAGTAGAACTCTTCGTACGAACTTCATCAAAAATCACGCAACGGCTAGCTTGCTCACAGGAGATAGCCCACTTGTGTAATTCTGTATCGACGTCTTCCAACGACATTGCCCTGGTTACAACTACTACGAAATCAGTAAACCCTCCTAAGCCCATGCTCGTCCACCAGCTGTAAGAGTCCGTTCATTCCCCATTAGCATCAACTGAAGGTCCAACTATACATTCCAACACTCGAAGTCATGTTGCATCCCAAAATGATAATCAAGCTTTCACACCCCTCTTCATTCGAAGCAAACTCCTTTCCGTCATATTCAAACTTCCTCAATACAGTAGCCACCATCCCAAATAAAATTCATAGACTTAGTCATTGTCCACCATGATCCCCAAATCACTCTAAACTTTCTCAAAGTATGTGGCTATCCTACCACAGAATCCATACGCTACTCTGCCATTCCCACTTCAGTTAAACCATCTCCTTAAGCAACTACTCTGCCCATGTTGTTCATACTTGACCTGCTAGCAATTCGACCACCGCGAGAAACCTCCCACCATGTCCTTCCTCCTCCTTCGCTGCCAAAATGCTGCCTCAAATCATAATCCATCTTTGTAGCACCCGAACGGATAAATTGCCCCCAACACTAAGCCTCCACAAGGATCATCTCTCTCGAGCCATCAACATTAGAAACACCGATTCAACCCTGAAGCCGCCATACACCGCCATCTTTGATAACCACTGCTTAGGCACCATACCACAACATCTTGTCCCGAAGACAAATCAAAGGAGACCATAACACCCGATGAGACTTAATGTGTTCCAATAAGGACGACAACACCACATCACAAATGAGAATGCCACCATGTACGAAAATATCAAGTTTCGCTACTCCGTCAACCAAGGTCTGATCATCCATAGTCCAATTGCCCTTCCTCCGCTGGAATTAAATGCCGAACCTCTAAACCATGAACCGAGAAATCCTCTTTTCGATTCATTCACTGCCATGACACATAAATAAGCACCCTATAATTTACACCAACACTGCGCGATAACAAAGTTTGAACATCATAATACAATATGCATAGCCTCGAAATTGTAGGCGACACTAACACTGGGCTGAAACGACAGAACACCCTTCCACCAGGCGATGATAATAGCCTGCCCGAATACGCAGGGAGAAACATCCTGCACCACATTTGCAGTACCATTACAACTCTTCGATGCCCAATTGATAACAAGCGCTCAACATCGTATAGGAATGAGTAGGAAGGAAATGAAGGCATAAGCTTCAACGGAATCAAATTGCACGATGAGGAATGAAGAAGGGAAATGCTCCTAACAGCACTGTAGCCTCTCAAAGATAAGTACAGACTAGACTTGCTCATGACTCGTGAGACCTAAGTGTACCTAGAGCTCGGATACCAAGCTGTCACGACCCAAAATTTACTATAGGCCGTGATGATGCCCAACATCGTCGTTAGGCAAGCCAACGGTAAATCATCAAAATAATTATTCATTTTATTACTTTTGAAATCATAAGTACATACTATATTAGTAAGACATAAAATAAAAGGTGACAATATTAAAGCAAAGCCATAAATATCAACTAGAATATCCCAAAACCCTGTGTCGCAAGTGCATGAGTATTTACTAAGGAGTACAATAATAATAACACATCTATCTACAATATAAATTAGATAGGACAAAGTAAGTAAATATGATGGAGACTCTGTGGGTTGTGACACGTAACATGGAATACAGCTCACTATAAAGTCCCCTCAGCAACTGCGCCTATGCGCTAATATGAACCTGTCAAATCCTGCACATTTAGTGCAGAAGTGTGGTATGAGTACATAAATCAATGCGTACCCTAGTAAGTATCTAAGCTAACCTCGGAGAAGTAGTGACAAGGGGTCGATATCGAAACTTATTAATGGTCCAACGAAGCAATATAATAAATTATAAACAGATATGAAACACAACAGTAACAATGAGGTCAAAATTGTAACTCACATAATTCTCCAATGTTTCTTTTAATGATATAAATCTCTCAAATCTCATGTGCTATCTGAGTAGATCAGAAATATCAAGCACAATCTCAAACGGATAAGGAATATAAGTGCCAGGTCTCAATCAAGGGGAATCTCATGAATATTCGGACTCCTAGCGGTATTACGCACGATTATGACGAGGTCGTACGATCCGATCTAGAATGGTGTGTACACTGCCGAGGGTCGACCAGCGCGAACCAGAGATGCATCTCAATATACTGCCAAAGCATTCAGCCCGATCTATAGGAAAGGAAGAAACTTATCGAATTACGGGTCACGTGGTTACAACATAGGTACAGGAGCATAAAGTAAACACGACATTTACCATTTATCAAATATCTTGCCAAACAACTCAAGGTGATATATATATATATATATATATATATATATATATATATTCCCAAATCAATTTCAATTATAAATTCAATTAATTAACCTAGCAAATTGAGTTCAAATAATTTGAATATTACATGATAAATTCCTAAGTCTATCCGGATATAAATATATTTTTAGCTATGTATGGACTCTCGTCACTTCATGTGTACGTAGCACCCATAACTAGTAGCACATAACAAAATTGATACCTACGGGGTAGTTTCCCTCTTACAAGGTTAGACAGGAGACTTACCTCGCTCTGAAACTCCATAACCGGCTCCAACGCCTCTCTAACACCTCAAACCAATGCCCATCGATCCGAAACTAGTCAAACAGTCATGCAAACCGATAAAAATATACTCCAACACTCATAATTAATTAATTTATAATAATTTTCAACTCCGCTCGAAAAGTCAACAAAGTCAACCCTCGGGCCCACATGCTCGGATTCCGAAAATTTTCGAAGATAAACATTACCCATAACACCACAAACTCAAATATATAATTTATTTCAAATTCCATGCCCAAAATCGTGGTCAAAACTCAAAAATATCAATTCTAGGGCTTCTACCAAAAATTCCACATTTTCCACTTAAATTCTTGAAGTTACAAGCCTAAATTCGTGTATTTAACTCACAACATGTAGACCCTTACCTCATGATTGATGATGAAAATGGTGCACCAAAATTGCCCCAAAATCGGCTCCCAGTGGAAGAAATAAGGTGAAAACGAGCCAAACCCCGGATTTAAAACAAATCTACCCAGAAATCCCTTCTTCGTGATCGCGGAAATACCCTCGCGACCGCGGCCAAAAGATCAGCTGCCAAAAATCCTCCTTCACGTTCGCAATGCCTCCGGGTCCTACTACTTCGCGTTCCCGATCCTTGAGACGCATTCGCGAAGGCTTAGTGCCTCCAGGCCCCAGCTCCCCTTCCTTCTTCGTGTTCGTGACACCCTGTCGCGTTTGCGTAGGACAACACGGCTTCATGTACGTGTTCACAACCCCTTTGTCGCGTTCGCGGTGCACACTCCCTAGCTCTAGCTTCTCTTCGCGATCGCGATCGCGTCCCCTTACCCGCGATCGCGATGCTTACCAGGAACACCTGAAACTAGCAATGATAAAACAAGGAGACTTTGTCCGAAACCATCCCGAAACACACCTGAGACTCCCGAGACCCTATCCAATCACACCAACAAGTCCCAAAATATAACACGAACCTGCTCGAGGCTTCAAATTACACCAAACAGCATCAAAACTACGAATCGATAATCGAAACCTTTCTCTCAACTTTCAAACATTCAAACTTCGACGAACGCGTCTGAATCATATCTAAACATCCCGGAATGATGCCAAACTTTACGTACGAGTCACAAATCATAATATGAACCTATTCCAAGGCTCGAAATCCCAAACGGACATCAATAACATCAAAGTCCACGTAAAATCAAACTTAGAAAATTCTAAAACCTTCAAAATGTCAACTTTCTACAAAAAGCGCTGAAATGCTCTCGGACCACCCGATACTCAACCCAAACATACGCCCAAGCCGAAATCATCATACGAACCTATTAGAACCTTCAAATCTCGATTCTGAGGTCGTTTACTCAAAAGTCAAACCTTGGTCAACTCTTCCAACTTAAAACTTACAAATTGAGAATTTTCCTTGCGAATCAACTCCGAACTTCCTGAAATTCAACTCCGACTACACGTACAAGTCATAAAATATGAAGTGAAGTTACTCAAGGCCTCAAATCGCCGAACGACATGCTAGAGCTCAAAATCACCAGTCGGGTCGTTACACATTGCTCCATCAATGAACTTAAATGATTATAGCCGGGAGAAATTAAGTCCTATATTTGAAATATCCTATGGTTGGGAAAGACCATGTAGTTAATTGCATTCTAGTATGAAGGAGATATTGATTTATTGAAGATGAAAGAGAAAGAATTAATAAAATTTAAGTAAAAGCAATCTTTGTCTTCTATGTTAAGTGGTAGTATTTTTAGGGGTATGTTATAATTTGTTGACGGAAGTCATGACAATTCTGATTTTCAAGTCTTAAAATGACATAATTAAGGGATATTAAAGTAGTATACAATCCAGTTAGAAAGTTAAAAAAATTGTAATAAATTGTATTTTATGTAATATTCTGAAAGTAATTGTAATTTATTTAAATAAATCGTAAAAAAGTTATATGATGTGTAAATTCCACAAGAATAATCCAATTAAGCGAGCCCCAAATCCAGTTCAGACCAAAAACCTCCCTATTACTCTTACTATTTATTCCCAAACAACTAAACACAAATATGAATTCCTATAGGAAAGTTCTCTGTATGCGAAGTTGGAAATAAACTTGTACAGGATTACATTTAGACCTTATAGTAAAACTCATAAGAATTCTTGAAACAAAAACATGTTTTGATGCACCAAAGAAACACACATAAAACGGGAATTTTGTCAAATGAAGTCCTAAAGCATGATTCCTAATGTCAATCGAGTTAAATTACAAGCAACAAGTATGCCAAGCATGTACACATAGAGTATAGCAGAGTCAGAATTCAGTATAAGAGAGAAGACATAGGGATGGTACTGTTTAAAATCCAGATTGATTTCACAGAAAACAGAAAAGGTTCTAATTAACATTCTTCTTATGGTTATAGTAATTACTAAAAAAATACAGAGGAAGCAAGCAACACAAGATCTTGTATTCCCTTAAATTAATCAAAGCTAATTAGAGAATAAGTTAAAGCATGTTCAAAGCAGAAATGGTGAGACCTGAAGGCATGATTTCTAAGAGACTTGAACCTACAACTCATACAAGCATTAATAGACAGTCCATAAATACTAGTCATGTCAGGTATTAGTGTCATGAAGCAGCATTCATCGACTTATTGGATCTAGAAAAGGAAAATTTTGATGTAAAATTTAGACAAGCATATTCAGAGGCGAATGCAAATTTTGCAAACAAGGCAAGAACTTTTGTAGACATGCTCTTAGAGATGAAGTTCAATCAAACATGTATTGTTAAACAGATAGGGCAATTGAGACAAGTTCTTTTCCAAGAGAGATGAGCAGAGCTTAGGCACGGCATCAAAGATACAGGTAAAGGAATTCTCACAGAAAGTTCAAAATAGAAGCAAAGAGCCAAACATGTCTTTCAAAGAACAAAGAGGTGCCTACAACCAGACTGTAAACAAAAGTGGGTTGCTCAATTGGTGAGCACCCTCCACTTCCATCTAATAGATTGTGAGTTCGAGTCACCCCAAGAGCAAGAATAGTGACTCGAAACCATCACCAATATTAAATGATCAACTACCCAAGAAGGCCTTAAAAGTAGAAATATAGATAGAGTTAAGTTTAGATAAGATTAATTTGAAGTCACATGTTACTGGTTCTCTTACAGTATCAACGATCCATAAGCAAATGAATTCAAGCAAAATAGAGGTAGATGTCAACATGCCAAACAATTAAAACAACTTTTGGTTATGAAAGGTAACACATGATTCTGTTAAGGCATTTAAAATCAAAGAAAGAAAGGAATGCTATAACTCCTTAATCTAGTTTATATCCAAAGAAGAAAAACCTAAAATTTAAATTCAATTTCTTATTTATCAAGATCTAACTATAATCATGACCATTAAATACGAATGAACTAAGTTACACCCATTCAATAATTTTGCTTGAATAAAAAAATGATCGAGAATATATATTGTCTTGCTTAAACTAATAAATTTAATTTTAAAACGGTAAAGTCCACAAAGAATAAGTAAGAACTAAGTGATATTAAAATTGATAATATCAATCGACGCTCCTTTTATATTCAAGGATATTTTAGGTTCTCAAACTCTATTATTTTTATAAACATACACGATGTTCAAAATTTTATTTTAGATGTTACTATCATTAGTGCTAGTATTTTAAAATTCATTATAATATTAGTTTATAATCAAAACACAAAAGAAAATCTGTATTTTTTGAAAGAAAAAAGAAGAACATTTTTTTTCTGGAATTTTTATATGAAGGAATACTTGAGGGGAAATTTAAGAAAAATGCTATATAGAAAGATAAGTTTGGTCAAAAGCCAAAAATTTGAATATGAAAAGATCATATATTCTTTAAAGCTTGGTCAAGATAAAAAAAAAAAAAAAAAAAAAAAAAAAAAAAAAAAAAAAAAAAAAAAAAAAAAAAAAAAAAAAAAAACAAACAAACAAACAAACAAACAAATCAAAGTTAGAGCCTTTTGCGAATGACAACAATAATTCATTAATCACAATTAATAGAAGAGTGTAATTTAAAATTTTGGGATAATTATTTGGCAAGAAAAATAATTAAGACTATCTTATTATTGTTGTACTAACAGGTATTAGCTTGTGGTGATCTTTAAATTCAACTCAGTTGTGTCCACTTAAAATTTTAATAAATTAGTGTAGACAATATCTCTTGATATTTAAATTAGTTAGGTAATTCTATGGATGGATCAAAACTTGGGTTAAATGTATGTATTGTTTGGATTTATAATCATATTAATTATTATTTTATTTTAGCATTTTCTTCTAACAGTGTTTGCATTTATATGTATGAGAACTTCGGTATGGCAAAACCTTTATTGATCTATCTAAATACAATCACTATTAATCAAGAACTCACATCTTTTAATTTTACATTTTGTACCTCAAATATATTGTTTAATAGTATTTTTTTTGTTGTGCTATTATTGATATAGGTGTCTACGGGTAAAATCAGGGATAAAGTTACCCCGATTTCTCGGTAAAGAAACGAGAGGACAGTTTATCCGAAATGACCCTGGTAAAACCGAGGGCTCCCCCAGATTAGAGCCTGGGGAGGATGAATGATGCACCAAGAACCAGACACGGCCAAATATAGAAAGAATCGAGTTCGAGCAAAATAAAGGACCGAGACTAGAGGAAAGACGGTTGGAAAGAACAGACGAGGGACTGAAATATCCCCCCTTAACCAGATATTACGGCGTAAATCTCGCCCCCGCCGTCAGCTCGAGAAGCACCCAAAGGGGGAGGTGATGGAGTAAGCTTGCAATTGATTTTTGAAATGCTCCAAGCTCCGCAAGTGGCAGTAGCACAACCGCCAAGTCAAAATCACGCACAGAACGCGGCCGAACCCGAGCGGGTTAGGGAAAACATTCGAAGAGACAAACGGAGTGTTATAGAACCAGAGGTTTGGGCCCAGTGAGACTTCCGTGGTGATGAAGATGCTCGAAACACTAACGAAACGGGTGGAGCCTGGGAAAAATAAGATAGAGGTAAATGAGAAGAAGGTGGAGACTTACAACTCAAGGGTAGATCAAATCCCGGGAGCGCCTCCAATATTGAAAGGACCAGATTCCAAAAAGTTTATTCAGAAACCATTCCCTCCGAGCACAACACCGAAGCCAATTCCGAAGAGGTTCCAAATGCACGATATTCCGAAGTATAATGGGACCACAGATCCAAACGAGCATGTAACCTCCTACACATACGCAATAAAAGGCAATGACATAGAGGCGACGAGATCGAATCGGTGTTGCTGAAGAAATTTGGGGAGACCTTGTCCAAATGAGCAATGATATGGTACCATAACCTATCTCCAAATTCTATTGATTCATTTGCTATGCTAGCAGATGCCTTCGCTAAAGTCCATGTCGGCGCTATCAAGGCCGAGACGATGAAATCTTCAACGTCAAGCAAAGGGACAACGAGATGCTTAGGGAGTTTGTGTCGAGGTTTCAAATGGAATGAATGGACCTACCATCAGTTGTAGATGATTGGGACGTTCAGGCGTTTTCTCAAGGACTCAACCCCCAAAGTTCCATTGCTTCCCAACAATTGAAGCAAAACTTGGTGGAGTACCCGGCGGTCACTTAGGCCGATGTTCATAACAGGCATCAGTCAAAGATCAGAGTCCAAGACGACCAGTTGGGGGCCCCCTCGGGGTCTATCTACCACAACAGAGTAAACGACAGCTCTAAAAGAATTGTGGATTAGGAGCCGAGGCCGACCCGAGACCGATATCAGCCATATAGGTCGGATAGAAGGGGAAACGGATCCGGTCGCCACCCGACCAAGAAAGATAGGAGAAACAACCAAGGCCCTAGAAACTGAGGTCTGATAAGTAAGAGCGGTTTCGACAGACCACTTGGGGGCAGAGAGGCCCCGAAACTATTGGAATATAACTTTAACGTTAATATAAGGAGTATAGTATCAGCCATCGGCCGCGTCAAGGAGACCAAGTGGCCAAGGCCGCTCCAGTCGGATCCCACACAGAGGGATCCCAACTTGATATGTAAATACCATGGTACCCACGATCACAGGACCAAGGATTGTCGACAGCTAAGGGAAAAAGTGGCTCGTCTATTCAACAATGGACATCTTCGGGAATTCCTAAGTGAGCGAGCCAAAAATCATTACAGAAGAGGAATGCCAGTAAACGAACTGAGTAGGAAGAACCTCAACACGTGATTAACATGATCATTGGAGGAGTGAATGTCCCACAAGGGCCTATGATTAAGTGCACCAAAACTTCTATCACAAGGGAAAAACGTACTCGGGACTACATCGCGGAGGGGTCCATCTCGTTCAGTGATGAGGACGCCGAGGGCATCATTCAACCTCACAACAACGCATTGGTAATATCCATACTATTAATAAATCTTGAGTTAAGCATGTGTTGATTGATCCAGGTAGCTCGGCCAACATCATCTCGTGGAGAGTCGTGAAACAACGGGTATTATTGGACCGAATCGTACCAGCAGTACAAGTATTGAACGAGTTCAACATGGCATGCAAGACAAAGAAAGGAGAAATAACCCTACCAGTAAACACTGTTGGGACCACCCAGGAAATAAAATTTTATGTAATCGAGGGGGACATAAGATAAAATACCTTGTTCGAAGGACCATGGGTCCACAGCATGAGAGCGGTGTCTTCGACCCTGCATCAGGCGTTGAAACTTCTCAACCCAGGCGGAATCAAAACGATCTCGAGGAACAACCGACCGCAAAAAAGATTTTCACTGTCGAGGAGGTGATCCCGGTGGCCGGTCACAACAACAAAAGGTGAAGAACTGGTTAAAGAGGAAGGCACCAAATAGCAATCACCGGTCCCGACTCTGATTGAGTCAGAGAAATAGAGGGAACACTCAACGAACGAGGAAGATGATTTCGAGGTCCCAAGATCCTTCATAGCACCCGACGATACCGATGACACCAAATCTGATGCAATATTAAACGCGGTAACAAGAAAACAAAGGATAAAAGTAAGACGCTCTATGAATTATCAAGACAACACGTAGGAACTAGTCTACTTACCTTCTTGATGGAATCAACGAGTACCTATACTATACAAACGACCCTCAAGACAACGATTGTCTTGCAAATTGTTCGATCAAGTAAAGGAACAAGTTCAATTTTGAATCACACCAAAATTGAACAAGTTAAAGTCATACGTTTGGGAGAACAAAGTGGCTGCCCAAAATTCTTCAATTTAATGTCAAAAACTACTACAAATAATGAGGTCTTTAGGCTTATATAGAATGAGCCTTGTCCTAAGCTAACTAGGAACAAACAATTAACAAAAAAGCCACAAATTGGCTAAGTAACTAAGGTGTCACGCAGGACTCCAAAACAAGTAAGAATTAATATCTTTCATAACTACACAATAATCACAACACAGTCACAACATCACACGCCACCTTCCAATGTGGTGCATAGAAACGCTTGGCTCTTCTTCACCATCAAATGTGCATCATGAAGTTCTTTAGCTTGACTTCTCGTGAATGGTCTCGAAGTCTTAAACGTATCATCATCAGGTTGACCTACATCATCCTCCCCTTCTTGGGAAGATTTCGTCCTCGAAATCGAACCTTCTTCATCTTTCAAAGAAGCACAAGGAGTCAAGTCAGTGACATTGAATGTCTTAAAAACAGCATACTCATTAGGCAAATCTATGACAAGCATTATTATTGATCTTCTGCAACACTTGAAATGGTCCATCTCCTCGCGGAGCCAACGTCCCTTTCCTATGGTTCAGAAATTGTTCCTTGCGGAAGTGCACCCAAACCCAGTCACCTCTATTTAAGTCCAGCTTTTTCCTTCCTTTGTTCTTCTTGACCGCTACCTTTTCATAAGCATCCTCCAATGTTTTCCTCACCTTAGCATGCAATTCGAGCAAAATGGCTATCCGGTTTTCTCCATCAATGCTAATAACTGCATCTCTCGGAAAAGGAACAAGATCAAGTAGTATCAAAGGATTAAAACCATAACCACATTCAAATGGAGTAATGCTAGTCATTCAATGAACAGTTCTATTATATGAAAACTCCATAATAGGTAATCGGTCAGCCCAAGTGTCGGACTTCCCTTTGGTCAAAGCTCGAAGAAGAGCTCCCAAAGTGCGATTAACAACCTCAGTTTGACCGTCAGTCTGTGGATGATGTGATGTAGAAAATAACAATTTGGTGCCAAGAGCACCCCATAAACACTTCCAAAAGTGACTCAAAAACTTAGCATCCCTATTACTAATAATAGTTCGAGGCACACCATGCAACTTTAATACATTAGCAATGAACAAAGAAGCAACATGTTGTGCATCATCACATTTTTACAGGGAATGAAGTAAGCTATCTTAGAAAATCTATCTACAGCCACATAGATGCTATCATGACCACCTCGAGATCGCGGCAGCCCCATCACAAAATCCATCAAAACATCTACCCAAGGACTAGTAGGAACGGGTAAGGGAGTATACAAACCATGACTATTAGACGTAGACTTAGCTCTTTTACACTCAAAACACACTCCACATACTCTCTCGACATCTCGCCTCATCTTAGGCCAATGGAACTGTTCCCCTAATATAGCTAAAGTCTTATCTACCCCAAAGTGTCCCATTAAGCCCCCACAATGCGCCTCACACACTAACAACTCTCGCCACGAGGACTCGGGTATACAAACTCTCCCCTTCTTAAAAAGGTACCCATCATGCCATTGATACTTCTCAACTCGCTGCCCACTAGTTATGGCGTCACACACACTCTTAAGTTTAGGTTCATGCATATACATAGACTTAATACTCTCAAAACCCATCAACCTAGATGCTAACGTGATAGCCAAAGAAAACTTCCTAGATAGTGCGTTAGCTACCACATTCTCCTTTCCCTTCTTGTAATGAATCACGTAAAGGAAACTCTCAATGAACTCTAGCCACTTGGCATATCGTTTATTTAGTTTCTCTTGACCTTTGAGATATTTGAGTGACTCGTGATCACTCCTAATTATAAATTCCTTAGGCCATAGGTAATGTAGTCAATAAGCTAAAGCTCTCACGAGGGTATATAACTCTTCGTCATACGTGGAGTAATTCAAGGCAGCCCCCTTCAACTTCTCATTAAAATAGGCTATAGGCTTCCCATCTTGTATTAGAACACCACCAAGTCCAACCCCCGAGGCGTCACACTCGATTTCAAACGCCTTATTAAAATCAGGTAATTGTAACAATGAGGCAGAACTAAGCCTACGTTTCAACTCTTGGAAGGCACCCTCTTGCCCCCCCCCCCCCCCCCCCCCNCACACACACACAAAAGGCGTGTCTTTTCTCACCAACTCTGTGAGTGGTGCTGCTATGGTGCTAAAGTCTTTAACAAAGTGTCTGTAGAAACTAGCTAGTCCATGGAAACTTCTAACATGCGAAACAGTATTGGAGTAGGCCAATCTCTAATAGCTTCAACCTTAGATTCATCTACCTCAACACCATTAATACTTACAACAAATCCCAAAAATACAACTCTCTCCACACAAAAGGGACACTTCTTATAATTAACATATAGCTTTTCGGTTTTCAACACTTCAAACACTTGCCTTAAGTGATTAACATGGTCTTCTAATCTTTTACTATAAATCAGGATATCATCAAAGTAGACAACCACAAACTTATTATGAAATGGTTTAAGCACATGATTCATTAATCGCATGAACGTACTAGGTGCGTCGGAGAGACCAAAAGGCATCACCAACCATTCATATAGACCAAACTTGGTCTTGAATGTAGTTTTCCACTCATCACCCGGTTTCATACGGATTTAGTGGTAACCAAACCTAAGATCAATCTTAGAAAACACACTTAAACCACATAATTCATCTAGCATGTCATCTAACCTAGGGATAAGATGACGATACTTTACCGTTATCTTGTTGACGGCTCGGCAATCAACACACATCCTCCAGGTGCCGTCTTTCTTTGGAACCAAGATCACGGGTACGGCACACGGACTTAGACTCTCTCGAACTAGCCCCTTAGTCAATAGCTCATCCACTTGTCGTTGCAACTCCTTAGTATAATGTGGATTGCTTGGATATGCGAGTTTGTTCAGAATTTGTGACCCCGAAACAAAGTCAATTTGGTGTTCTATCCTCCTCAATGGAGGTAGTCCACTCGGCATCTCCTAGGGAAACATGTCCCTATATTCCTGCAAAACATCACTAACAACACTAGGCAAGGGGTGAACGTTAGTAGAAACTTCATCATTAGAGCTCAAGTAAACACCCATATGAATTAGGCAAATTAAGAGTTTAGAACTATCATTACCTCTCAAATACTCACTTGGTTACATCATAGCACAAATATTACCTGACAAGTTCACTGTACTAGCATTGGTCACAACTTCGGTTTTGGTCTCCATTGGAGCCTTAGCTCTAGCCGCCTCTTTCAGTTCCCGCATGCGCTTGTAATCATCACTAACCTATTTAGGTGTTAAGGGCTTAAGTACATAACTCTTGCCCTCCAGCTTGGTCGTATAAGTGTTGGCCTTTCTATCATGATCAACACACCTATCAAACTGCCAAGGCCTGCCCAACAGTAAATGGCATGCCTGCATAGGCACTACATCGCACAAGATTTCATCTTGATAAGCTCCCACCTTGAACTTAATAAGTGCCTGCTTTACCACCTTTAACTCACCCCATTCACTCAACCACTGCAATCGATAAGGATGGGGATGTTTCCTCGTAGGTATATTAAGTTGAGTCACTAACGTGTGGCTCACTACATTAGTGCAACTTCTGGAATCAATTATCATCAAGAACACCTTTCCTTTCAACCTACATCTAGCATGAAACAAGTTCTCACGCTGCACATCTCCTTCCTCTTGTACGCTCATAGTGCTCAAGTTCCTACGTACCACTAAGAACATATTCACACCCTCATCTTCTAACTCTTCTTCGCCGCACTCAACCAATTCCGCCCCCTTATCTTCCTCAATCTCCTCTTCACTTTCTTTTTCACACACAGTACCATCATCAAGAATTAACATGCTCCTCTGTGTTGGACAATCCTTAGCAAAATGTCCATAGCCTTTGCATTCGTGACACTAAAAAGAAGATGCACTAGGAGAATTGAGTCTTAGAATTACCTCCGGACCCCTTAGGTTCAATCCTAGGTTCCGCGGCTTGTGCTAGCTTCTTAGGCTCTTGATTTTGGCTTGCTAAAGGTTCTCGGGTTTGGCTTGCTCCACCAGTGTTCGGTATCTTCCACTCTTTGTTTCGAGGTATGATAGTGGAATTGGAACCCCCTCTATATAGAGCTGCCCAACTTTCTTTAATCATCTTTTCAGCTTCAATGGTAGCTAAGAACACATCATGAAGAGCAATGAACTCATGTAGCCTCAACTGATTGGAGATATCACTATTCAACCCATTCTTGAATCAGATGATAGCCTCTTCTTCTTCTTCTTCATCTTCCATGTCAAGTGATAGACAAATCTTCTCAAAGTCATCAATAGTATTCTTCCACGGACTTCAACCCTTGTTTCAAATCATACAACTTCCGTAACTGCTCTTGCTTGCGCCGTGGGGTTACATACTTACGGGTCATTATTTGCTTCAATTCCACCCAGGTTATGCGTGCAGGCTGGTTATGTCTAACTCTGGATCTTTTCTCAGCCTCCCACCAAGTAGAAGCATATGACTCGAAAGCAGCAATGGCATATGTATCCTTCTTCTCCATAGTCATATCATTAATTTCAAATATCCGCTCAACTTGACGTTTCCATTTTAAAAATCGATCAGGATCACTAATCCCCTTGAAGGAAGGGATAGTAACCTTGATGTTGTTCAACCCACTGTCTCGTACATTGTCTCGGCCCCCTCGGTTTGGTAAGATTGGTTGGAAGTCCTCATAATGCTCAGCATATTCATCAAACTCATGCTCTAAGTACCTTCCACCAAAACCTCTAAGTCTCCCTCTCGGACCACGATCATAACCACGTCTTCCCATGTAGTCTCGGCCTCCATTCCGTTGCCCTACTCTCAGATTCCGTGGCCCCAAATCATCATCTTCAAATTCTTCGAACTCAGGTTGATCATCCTCTCGGGCTGCTCTCATATCCCCGACGGGTGCTACGTTTCTCTGGGCTGGCACTAATGGTGGTATGACACCCCGGGGAATCCCCATGGTCCTGAAATTTTTAGCACCTCCGTCCCTCAGCTCGTTTTGGCGAGCGATCTCCGCAAACTTCTCGGGTCTAACGGTGGAACCGTCACTAGTTCCTTCTCCTGCATGTTTTTGATTGCTAGAGGATTTTTCAATGTTCTCCACCCCGCGCACTAATTGCCCTTACTTCGGCCAAGAGGTCGCCCAAAGTAATATCGGTCACAACCTTTTCTTCTTCCGTAGCCATGTACCTGTAAAAGAAACAAGACTAGAGAATGTGTTAAGGTTAGTTAAAAATATTCTCTCTCTATTTTTGAATGACTCTCGGGTTCGCTCAAATTTCGGGTAGGATTTCGTACTTGTCCTCAAATTGGCTTCCTCTAATTGATCAAGTTCCTTAGTGACCTTTCAAGTTCACAATTTCAATAGTTTCTTCGGGGTGAGTGAGTTTATGTGACTGAATAGGCGGACAGCTTTTTAAGTGAGCACAAGAAGCCAAGAATTATCTACGAAAGTGAAAGTTCTGAGTTTTAGCACGAGGTCCTACAAGCTCAAAGATTAGTAATTACTTAAGTAGGAAATTACCTAAGAATTACTAATTAGAATTAATGTAATCAAGAAAGAATTTCGAAATAGAAGAGATAAGAAAATTTTAGAAGCTTTCCCACTTTAATTTGGAGAAGACCAATCCTATCTCCTTAGCCCTTAGGATTTTTGCCCCCCCCCCCCCTTC
>MCJB01043576.1:289991-305207 GCA_002018475.1 Nicotiana obtusifolia
AAAAAAAGAAAAGGAAAATGAAGTAGAAGAAAACAATGTTGAAGTAGGTACACAAATCGATATTTAAGCTTCACTTTGTTGATGAGATATGCTGCTTTATTGTAAAGAGTTGATTTCTTTCATGATAGTGTTTTGATGTATCTTTCTTATTTTTTGGTGCTTGCTTTGTAGATATAGCCACTTGGCACTAGTCACCTTGCTGTTTTTTTTTCCGTAAAAATGTTGACCTTGCCAGTGAGTTTGCATCAATCTTGTTGATAAATGCTTAATTTGCTACAGAATCGATTCAATATCATTTCTCTTTTTTGATCAATGCACTTCTTTCATTGTTCTTTGAATTAGGATCCTAAGTTTCAGCCAGAAATGTCAAGTACCTATCGACCTGTAAAGTGCAATATTGATTGTACCTGTGACAATGAGAGGGAGCAATGTATTTATGAGAGACAATATGCTGAGATGAGTTCTAGTAGTGGAGTGCTCGGAGAGGACATTGTGTCCTTCGGAAACCAAAGTGAGCTAGCACCCCAACGAGCTGTTTTTGGATGTGAAAATCTGGAAACTGGTGATCTTTACAGCCAACACGCTGATGGTATCATGGGCTTAGGCCGAGGGGATCTAAGTATAGTGGATCAACTTGTTGAGAAACATGTGATTAGTGATTCATTCTCCTTATGTTATGGTGGAATGGATTTCGGTGGTGGTGCCATGGTTCTTGGAGGAATAAAAACCCCTTCTGAAATGGTCTTTACCCATTCAGATCCTGTACGCAGGTATATATTGGATATAATTGTTTTAATCCCATGGGAATTTTAGGTGTTATAACAAATACACTCGATAAATCTTATGCATTTACTCTAGTCTCGAATGGCAACAGTCCATATTACAATATTGAGCTGAAGGAGATACATGTTGCTGGGAAGGCCCTGAATCTAAATCCTCAGACTTTTGATGGAAAACATGGGACTGTGCTTGATAGTGGTACTACCTATGCTTACCTTCCAGAAGCTGCATTTGTGGCCTTCAAGAGTGCTGTAAGATGTTTTCTAGATTATGCACTATCATATTTATCATTTTTTTAGTGCACTCTGCCAGAGACAAGTACTGGTAAAAATTGCGTGCTTGTGACTAGAAGAATGGAATCTGTGAAAGCTGAACTTCATCTGAATGATGTGTTTGTGGTGAATGTCTTTTTTTGCATGTGACCATTTAAGTCACCTTTGCCTGAATAACGATTTACACCACATGTTGGTGGAACAAACAACTGCATAATTCTGGTAACAGGCTCGACATTGTTGGAGAATGCCTGCTAATATGTGAGATTTGAAGTAAAAGTAAAACCTGTTAATTACACTCAGTTATTAGGCTAAGGCTTCAATGCTTGCTACATAACTTTGAAGGAGAAGCAAAGAATCCAGGTGGTTTGTGATCCTATAATTCCGAAACTCACCGAACCGTTTTCCTTGTGCTGCAGCATCTTAAAGGTGTTAATTTACGTTTGTTAACTACTTATTATAGTTTTTTTTTTTTCCTTTTAATATGCAATTTTTTCTTCCAATTATGTCACTAAAAAAGAACTTTTGAAATCTTTTTTTTATATACTATATACTAGAAAGCTTCTGCAAATCTTTGATGTTTTTAGCTTCTTATCATTCATTTTTGGATATGTTTATTTGTGTAAAGCAATAAGTTGATTTATGGGGCCAAAAGAAGTGGATTGATGGATTGTGTATTACTAACAATATTCTACCAATGGGTGGTGGATACTTTGTTGAATTTTTTTATTAAGACAATTTTCTTTTTCTTTCTTGAATCAACTCCTGAAAATTTTATTTCAGGTCATGAAAGAACTTCATTCTCTAAGAGAGATCGAAGGGCCTGACCCGAATTATAAAGATATATGCTTTTCTGGTGCTGGAAGGTAATAAATTAACTACAGAAATGTTAGATCATTAACTTTTTCTTTCCTTTAATTTTGGTGTTGTATCTTGTATTAAATGTCTTGTATATCGCAGTGACATCTCAGAGCTCTCAAAATCATTTCCACCTATCGACATGGTATTTAGCAATGGAAAGAAACTATCTCTCACTCCTGAAAACTGCTTATTCAGGGTAGGCATCTTAATCCACATGGTTTTTATCTTACTACCTTGCCCTTAGAATCTGTATCTCCTTTTGGCTTCATCTCTCCTAGTGGCTACAATTTTTTGTTTTTGTTTTGATAAGTGGCTCTTTCTCTCTGTATTTCTATGTTGACTAATTCTGCCCTTTTGCTTATAACTGATTTCCATAAAGCACTCAAAGGTGCGTGGGGCTTACTGCTTGGGAATTTTTCAGAATGGGAAGGATCCAACTACTCTTCTTGGAGGTATTTGTCATATATATCTTTTAGCATCTTGGGAAAGTTCATCTGCCAAATTCTTCAGTTGTATAAACTGTAACACGCGTGCCTTTTGCTTTTAATTGCAACAGGAATTGTTGTCCGCAACACTCTTGTAACCTACGATCATGAAAATGAAAGGATTGGTTTTTGGAAAACTAATTGTTCTGAGTTATGGGACCGACTAAATTTATCTCCTTCACCTCCACCATTGCCCTCAGGCTTGGATAACACAAACTCCAGTGCAAATTTGACTCCAGCACTGGCACCTAGTTTACCTCCGGAGCATTATGCACCTGGTATGAAGAAACTGTTCTCCTATCTTTTTGTCACCACTAGTATGCCTTTCAGTCGTGCTTTTATCCAGTTTTGCAGTGGAACTGGTTTTATTTCAATAATTCCACCAGAAGGAGAGCCTTGGAGCAACGGTAAAGTTGTCTCTGTCTGGCCTACATGTCACGGGTTCGAGAAGTGGAAGCAGCCACTATTGCTTGCATTAGGGTAGGCTGTCTACATCATACTCACACCTCTTGGGGTACGGCCCTTTCCGGATCCGCGTAAACCCGAAATGCTTTGTGCACCGGGATGCCCATTATAATTCCACCAGGCTGTTTTGCATCATTTCCCCCTAACATTTTTAATCCATTTTGGTTTCTGATTTGCTATGTTGGTTTTTTGCTATATCGCCTAAGATTAGGTTAACTTTGATGATTTCACATCCTCTCTTTGATTTAGGTCCATGAATGTTGCTGTGTCTACAAATGTCAGCTTTCAAAATGACATTTGAGCTTGCGTTTGTGTATTGTTTCATCAAGTCTTGTATTCATCTATCTCTTTAGAATCCAGAGTTCCTGAGATGCACCCACTAGTAAAGACTGTATTCTGATGTCATGACATTCTTAACCTTTTTGGAGTTTGGACCCAAACAAACTCTTTTTACTGAAGGAAACTATAATTTTAAGGAGTATAACAGTTACTGCATATAGAACATGGTGAGTAACTCCACTCTTGAGATGCCTTCTCTTCACTGAAGTCAATTTCTAGAAAACCTCCGTGCTTGTCACAGATTGTTGGGTAGATATGTGCTCCAGAGATGCAGATGGGTCCAGCGAATTTTTCACTATAATTTTTCTTTTTTTCTCACCACCTGTCCAGCATAGTGCTGTCAAATGTGACAAGCTTAGAAAAAAAACCATGTACTTGGTGGGGCTTTAACTGCAACATGCTATAAAAACGTGCACTATAAATGTAATGCAAGAGAAAATAACCATAAACACAAAATAACAAGTGTTGGAAAAATTGCAATTTAGTGAAACACACGAGGTGTCAATCAAGTTCAGATCATATTGTAAGTCTTGATTCAGGGTGCATTTTTAAATTAATAATTTGGATCAATGATTAGTTTTCTTAAACTATAACTTTCAATTTTCATACTCGTAATAACTAGGATACTCATTTATAATATGACATTTTTCTTAATAACTAATACATGCTTTCCTAGCTATATTTATTTTTGTGCTATCCTATTAACAATAGAGCCAGTGGATGTTAGACATCCACTTTAAGGCCTTTTTCCTCGACTGAAGCCCTACTTTTAAGGTTTAATGTCACGACCCAAAATCCCACCTTAAGGAGCGTGATGGCACCTAGCGTCTAAAACTAGGTAAGCCGATCACTTACAACAATTAAACCATTAAAACGTGATATTATGAAGCAGAGTTTAATATAAATGCAGAAATAAAGGTGATACAAGCCAACACGGCGTTAATCACAACAAATCCCCAAGACTAGGTAGTACAGAGTCATAACTCTAACCGAATACTTAGAAATATCTCAAAATAAAGATACAATACTGTTCTGGTAGATAATTGACAGTATAAACATAAGGAAAGGACTCTAAGGAATGCGACGATCAAGCAGCTCTATCTTGAATCCTCGCGATCAAGAAGCTAACTCTGCCGGGGTCCGCCTCCAACACCTGGATCTGCACAAAATGTGCAAATGTGTAGTATGAGTACACCATGGTCGGTACCTAGTAAGTATCAAGACTAACCTCGGTGAAGTAGTGACGAGGTTCGAGTCGAGACACTCACTAGTCAAACAACCCATGAAAAATATCAAAAATTGGCAAAAGGAATAATAACAGACAGGAATAACTGTAATCTCTTCAAATTAAACGATACCCATTTAGAATAATTAAAGGTCCCGTTCCGACAATAAGCCATCAAATAGAATCACACGCACCCGGCACCTCGTGCCCACATTAACAATCACCCTCGCACGGCAAAGACCTCGTGCCACAACATAAGACATACCCCGCACGACGAAGAACTTGTGTCACAACATAACTCACAACCGCACGGACAACTCACGTGCTGCACTGACAACTCATGTGCCAATATGACAATTCGCCCGGCATGGTCACAGGTTCAATATCACAATTCGCCCGGCGTGGTCACATACTCAATATCATAATCCATCCGGTGAAGTCACATGCTCAATATCACAATCCGGCCGGCGTGGTCACGGGCTACCAGTCCAAACCATATCGCAGAAAAAGCAGATATACAAGAATACATGTACATGATCAATGGACATCAAGTTTCATACTCCTGGACTGGTATAAATGACGTGTTATGGTGTATGCATGTGCAAGTGTGCTATCACATCTCAAATCATCAAGTAATACCAGAGACACCAAGTAGCATACTGGGAATAACACAACAAATCACATACAAGGAAGTCAAAAGCAACAACCAGAATACTCCTCTTTCATCAACAACATGCCCCCAAGCCATCACATAACATCCCCTTATTGCCACCCTTATTTTACCGCGTTGACAATATCATAATAGCCACCTGTATCGCTCCGCCTAGACAATATATCAATAGCTACCCGTATCGCTCCGTCCTGACAATAACACAATAGCTTCCCCTATCCGCCCAGGCAGTATATCAATAGCCACCTGTATCACTCCACCTAGACATCAATAACCATCTGTATCGCTCCGCACAATCAACAACAGTGAAATGCTACCCTTATACTCCGTATAACAACAATCAATCCACACTGCATCTCCACATATGCCACAATATCACATGATAGTAGTATCGGAGATTTATCATGATATAAGCTCACAACTCATCAACAAAATGTACAAGGACATCTCATTAATATAGGGGTGCGGAGGGGTATTCAACATTTAAGCTTGAAAGCTACTCAAATTAACAAGAATCTCACATACGTCCAACTTGGCCAAATAAGGAATTAAGATCCTAAAACATGATCTCTGTCACGGAATATAAACTCAAGTAAACAACCAAAGTGAATCACGTAAAACAAAGACTTCTCCATAAAAACAAAGCGATAAACACACTCGTCACCTTATGTACATGTCGTTCCCAAGGTACAAATAATGCAATTAAACCAAATCCTACGGGAAGTTCCCCCACACAAAGTTAGGTAAGATACTTACCTCGAATAAGCTAAATCTATCCACTAATAAGCCCTTTCCGCGTGTATCAACCTTTGGGTGGCTCAAATCTAACCAAAATAACTTAATATCATAAATAAAAGCCATATGAAACGATTCTGAATAATAAAGCTTCGATCTTGAATAGGAATCAAAAAGTCAACCTCGGGCCCGCACCTCAGAACCTGACAAAACTCATAAATTTCGAACACCCATTCAAATACGAGTACAACCATACCAAAATCATCCAATTCCAACCTCAAATCAGCCTTCAAATCATCAATTTATGTTTTAGAAAAGTTTTTACTAAAATCTCTAATTTCTCCAATTCAAATCATCAATCAAGCACTAAAATCGAGGTTGGAATCATAAAATATAAACAAATCCGTATAAAAAATACTTACCCCAATCCAAATCGTGAAAATTCTTCCAAAATCGCCCAAATCCGAGCTCTATAACTCAAAATGCGATAAAATAACCAAAACCTTCGAAATAGAGTACTTATAGATCTGCTCCAGGTAAACCCTTCGCAATCGCAGGACCAGCTTCGCGATCGCGAAGCACAAACTTCACTGCCCACAAAAATACCCTCCGCGTTCGCGGTATATACCTCGCAAATGTGATGCATAGCTGAGCCAAACCTACGCGAACGCGGCGTAGACCATGCGAACACGAAGACAATACTACCAGCTCCCAGTTCTTCATCACGAAGGCGTCATTGCCATCGTGAACGCTTTGACCAAGTCCCACAGAGTTATGTGAACGCGACCCTCCAGTTGCGAACGCGAAGAGGAAAAACACTCAGCTCCAATCATACACTACGTGATCGGGGTCAGCCCCTCGCGAGCGCTAAGGACATCAGCAACAACAGAAAACCAGCAACACAACATGAAGGAAAATGGTCCGAAATCACCCTGAAACTCACTCGAGCCCCTTGGAGCCCCGTTCGAACATACCAACAACTCCCAAAACATAATACGGACCTACTCGAGGTCCCAAATCACACGAAACAATCAAAACTACGAATCGCACCTCAAATTCAAGCCTAATGAACCAATGAACTTTCAACTTACAAAACTCATACAGAACCATACCAAATCAACTCAGAATGATCTCAAATTTTGCATGCAAGTCCCAAATGACACAACGGACCTATACCAACTCTCGGAACCGGAATCTGAACTCGATATCAACAAAGTCAACTCTTAGTCAAACCTATCAACCTTCTAAACCTTCAACTATCCAGCTTTCGCCAGTTCAAGCTAAAACAACATAGGAGACTCCAAACCCACATCCGGGCACATGCCTAAGTCCAAAATCACCATCCGAATCTAACGAAACAATCAAAATCTGATCCGAAATCAAATACGCAAAAGTCAAACTTGGTCAACTCTTCCAACTTAAAGCTTCTAAAATGAAAATTATTCTTCCAAATCAATTCCGAAACCGACCATACACGCAAGTCGTAATACATTATATGAAGCTACTCGCAGCCTCGGACCACCGAACAGAAATGCAAATGATCAAAACGACCAATCGGGTCGTTATATTTATGTATGCTTATAACAATGTTCAGCGGAAGGAGAAACTCTACTAGCCACTTTTAGCCACCTCCAGGGACCCTTCGTGTCTCGGCCATGGATCACTTTGAGTAGTAGGGCTTCTCCTAGCGGAAACATTCCACACATCTTCTCTGCCCATCTTTGCTACTTTTTCTGGCGGTCCAACTGGTTGATCAATTCTACTAACACCATCCGAATGAGCCCTCAGGAATTCATCTCCCTACTTCTTTGCCAGATACAAGGAACGCGTTGTCCTCATAGGATTGACCTTGGCATAACCCTCTGATAATTTGACACCTTGCTTTAATTTGGTAATAATTTACAATTTTGGGGGTACTACACTTGATTCCATTGAGTTGCACCGTTTCTCATATTTAGGAATGGTCCTGTGCAAGATTGAATGGTACTGAACTCAGTTCTTTCCAGTGCAGATACTTAAGATTGTTATCATTTCGTCTTTGACCTGAATCGGCAGGGAAAATCAAAATTGGACTCGTATCATTTTATATGTCACTGAGTGTTGATTACTCAGAATTGAAGCCTCGTGTTCCAGAGCTTGCCCATTTTATTGCGCAAGAGTTGGAGGTTAACGTCTCACAGGTAATTTCTGCATACCCAAAGTTGTGTCAGTCTGATGTAATCTAAAACTGTATATCCCGTTTTCGTTAAGTTACTTAACTGTATTTTAATTTTGTTCAATATGATATGTCACTTATTGGAAGATACCTTGCAGGTTCACTTAATGAACTTTTCGACAGAAGGAAATGATTCCCTCATTAGATGGGCCATCTTTCCTGCAGGATCTGCAAACTACATGCCAAATGCCACTGCAACAGTAACTCTAAACCTCTAGAATATGTGAGGACTATTTCTTGATTGAAGAACCCTTTATTCATCATTTATCTATTTGCAGGAAATAATAAACCGGTTGGCTGAGAATCGTTTTCATCTTCCTGATACATTTGGAAGTTATAAATTAGTCAAATGGGACATTGAACCCCCACCAAAGAGGTATAAAAGCAATCTCCATTCTTTGCATGTTCATAAAAATTGAGAACTTATGCTGTACAAACTTTTAGCATCATAGCATTACTTATAAAATTATCCTGATTTGTCAAAAATATGTGCCTTTTCTTTTCATAATGCAAAATAAATCTCCGCATTGCATTTCAGATGGGAAAAACTTGACATGCATCTGTTCATCTTGCCTTTAAACACGTCTGTAAGTTACATTCCTAAATTAGGAAACGTGAATGAGTCTACATTGCATGGCACCAGTTCAACTGCATATTCCAAGGATAATGATGAATAGGTGATGACTTTTGTCTCCATTTTTCGTTGTTTCAATTTTTCCCAAGTTCTTATTGGTTTGGTGGATATAGTGGCGGAGCTAAGAATTTTATATAAGGGATTCAAAAAATACTAGAATGTCATAATTGAGATTTGAACTTGTGACTTGAAAGCAACTTTTGAACCCTCTTTGCTACTAAACTAAAATTTTTTCCCTATGATTCAATAGCTTAAATATAACCAAAAAAATTTCATTTTTACCCTATTCGCATACTTTAATTTGAAATGTTTTTGGTCAAAGTTTAATGTGCTGCATCTCAAAATCTTAATAGCAAAATATTACCTTAATTAACTCTAATGAAAAGAGATTGGATAACATACCACAACAATATTTTTGGTAAGTGAAATGTTACATTAATTTTTTTGGCAATTAATTGAGATATTATCTTTAGTATGTGGTTATATCATAAATTCTTTGCTAATACTTCATATGATATAAGTTCTTAATTTTTTTTTGGTGTGGTAACTATCAAGTTGTTGGTTTGATATGGTTTCATTGCAACGATTTAGGATACGATGGCAGCAAAATTACCTTGTTGTAGTGGTAGCGCTACTAGTTGTCCTGATAATTGGATTATCAGCTTGCCTGGGATGGTTAATTTGGAGACGAAAGCAAGAAACCCCATATAATCCTGTTGGAAGCGTTGAAACACATGAAAAAGAACTCCAGCCGCTAAATTAAAGAAGATTATATTGCCCCACAATATACATCGATGAAAAGGCACTTTTGACTCTTTTTTTTTTTTTTTTTTTTGGTTGTAAAACCTAGCTAATTTTGTCTAGTTAAAGGAAAACATACCCGGTTACAAATATGTAGTGTCCTGGCATTAGACTGGGAGTACTTTTTTTTCTTCCTCATTACTTTTTCCTACGCTCTATGGTAGACTCTTTTGCTTTTCCCACTTCCGTCCGTCATCTTCTCTCTTAACGCTGTTAAATTCTGTGTTCTTGATGCTCAAATCTCAATCGTTCTCTGCATTTCAAGAATGTGGATGGAATTTGGAGCGACTTTCGAGATGTGATCCATGCATTTGGAGGCAATTAGTTTTCTTTCTAATTGAATTGGGAAGTTGCTAACATGATATTATAGTATTTCGATTATATGTAAAACTCAAAATATAAAACTGGTTATAATATTACAGTATAAAAAATGTACAAAGATGAAAATAGAGATAATATGAGGATATTTTAACTTTGAATTAATTTAGAAAATAAAATAAATTAGTAAATAAGACAAAGATATCATTGACAAGTTTAGAAAATTGAAAATTGTGAACAATAAAATAAAATTGAGCTCCAACAAAATTGGAGTGTTTAAATTATATTAAAATAAAAAAATAAAAAATTGCCAATTTAAATTGGGAGGGTTTCTCCTAATATGGTAATGTATATCTATAAAAACTACCAATTCAAATTGCCAATTTTTTTAATTATAAACAATAATAATTAAATTTGAATTTAAAGATAAAAATATTATTTCGAATTTATAGATTAAGTTGAGATAAAAGAAAAGATCATTTGTTTATGGCACATACTGCAAAAATAGTAGTGATTAAGAATATTAGTAGATATATGACAAAATAATTAAATACTTATCTTTTTATTAATATGAAAAAGTTAAAAATTTTGACAATTCAAATTGATGAGTAGTTTCTTCCTAATATGATTGTCTATATCTACAAAAAGACTGCCAATATATTTTTTTTGATAAAGAAAATAATTGAATTTGAATTTAAAAATAAAAATATTATTTCGAATGTACAGATAAAAATATCTGAGTTGAGATAAAAGAAAAGTTCATTAGCTTATGAAAGATAATACAAAAATAGCAATTATTAAGAATATCAGTAGATTTATGAAAAAATAATAAAATTACTTATATGTTTATATTTTGAAAAATTTTAAAATTTACAATTTGATTCAAATATGATAATATTTCGATTATATGTAAAATTCAAAATGAAGAAAACTTTCTAATATTACAGTATAAAAATGTACAAAGATGAAAATAAAGATAATATGAGGATTTTTCAAAAGTTTAAATTAATTTAAAAAATGAAATAAATTAAGTAAATAATACACAAAGATATTATTGATAAATTTAGAAAAATTTAAAAATTGTGAACAATAAAATGAAATTTTTAAAAGTAATTTTTTGAGAAGTAAGAAATATTATGTCAAAAAGAGTAGTGGAAAATGATATTGAACCAAGTAACGAGCTAATAATCGTCATATTAATAATGTAACAATATTAAATAATAAGAATTATAATAAAAAAAGAAGAAAAAAAATGTTATATGATGACTATATAATTTGTGTTTCTTTAATTTCATATTGTTTATTTAATAAAATATTGTATTAAAAAGTAAGATGCCAGTTGAAATTCTATTAATGCAACATGATATAATATACAAAAAAAAAAAAAAATTATAATATAAAACAAAAATTCTTTTATATTTTATCGCGCATCGGGTTCGGATATTAGTATAGTAATAAAGACGAAGAGACTAGTGGGTACATTTGCTTCTTTAAAGTTTAGTTTTTCAAAATTATCTAGTACATAACCTTCTCAATAAATTATGGTCTCATGCAGACCTCCGTTTAGGAATCTAGCATAATAATATTAACTACAACGAAAATGCAGCAACATATGTGTTAACACTAATTTGATTTACAGCAACATAACGAAAGATTGCATGCGCTTCTATTATTGGATTCATGAATTTAATTTTTAATGTAATCTCAGTTTCTCTTCTTTTATTCTACACAAATAATGATGAAAAGAAGAAACAAGATCTACAGAAGAAATAACAGAGGAAAACTGTTGGTCCATTCCCATGTTGTCCGGTCAAAGATCCAATGATTTAATACTATTCTCTTTTGATTTCTATTTTTATTTGGAATTGAATTCGATTTTTATTTTTATTTAGAATTGGTTTTGGTTTTAAGAGAAAGCACCACTCATTATCTATAAATAGAGCAACCTTAGAGAATTGTTCTAGGCTCATTGGTATAGTGTTTGAAAGACTTTAGCACCTAAGAGTTGTTCGTGAGAGAGCTTTTATCAAGAGAGAAGAGGGAAGTAAAAGTGTTTGTTTAGATGCTGATTTTGTTCCGACCAACCAATTTCAAATTACTTCTTCCGATTCGTTAACCATTGGATCGAACTGAAATTTTGACGGAGAGTTCTAACATCTTGGTCTTTGATTTGAACAGCGGAGATCGGAATTGGGGGCCCATAGCACCTGATTTCGAGCCCGGAACAACAGCTCCATTTTGTGGCTTCACTTCTTTCTTCAAGTGATTTGTTATTGCTCTTGTTGCTACTGTTGCTCGATGTTTGGCACTTGTTGTGTAATAAAATTAGAGAACTTTTATAACCCTCTTATTGTTATAGTGGAGCTTTTTGGATCTTTGTGATATCGTAGTTTTACCTTGGGTTTGAAGGGTTTTCCATGTTAAGATTTGGTGTCCTTTATCTTCTTTATTTTGGGGCTTGCCTCTTTCTCGACGTAATAGTGGTATCGGAGCCTTGGTTATTTATCCGAGTTTTTACGGAAATGGAGGTGAATATGATCAAGATGGTATGTTTAAATGAGAACAATTATAATATTCGGAGAAGCAAGATGAAAGATTTGTTGTTCGCGAAGAAGATGCATCTACTATTTTTGGCAGCTTATAAACCCGAAACTATATCTGATGAAGATTGAGATTTCGAGCACCAACAAGTATATGGATATATACGACAATGGGTTAAAGATAATGTTCGCAACCATATTGTGAATGAGACACGTGCGAGATCATTATAGGAAAAGCTAGAGACCCTTTATGTTTCAAAAACTGGGATCAACAAGTTGTTCCTACTAAAGCAATTGATGATCTTCAAATACAAGGAGGGCAGTCCTATCCTTGATCATATAAATAATTTTCAGGGTGTCCTTGATCCGCTATCTGGAATTGTAGTTAATTTTGATGATGAGATACAAGGACTGGCTTCTTAATACTCTGCCACTCTTGGGAAACTCTTTGTGTTTCTTTGACAAATTTAGTTCCTGGTGTTAAGCTGACCATGGAATATGCCAAGAGTGATATGTTGAACGAGGAAGTAAGGAGAAAATCTCAGGGTTCGTCCTCACAAGCAGATATCTTGGTTACAGAAGACTGGGGGAGAGATAGAACAAGAGGTTCAAGGAATAGAGGTAAAAGCAGAAGTAAGTCAAGGTCCAAATACCATAATATTACGTGCAACCACTGTGGCAAGAAAGAACATATCAAAAGGTTATTCCACAAGTTAAAAGCAAGACACTAGAGAAGGAAGAAATTTGAAAATGACGAGAACAATATTGTTGCTATTGTTCGAGATGACCTTCCTTTTGCTTATGATGAAAACGTCATCAATTTAGTATCCCATGAGACGAGCTGGATAGTAGATTCTGGAGCTACCTCACATGTCACACCAAGAAAAGACTTTTTCTCATCTTATACTCCTTTTAATTCTGAAGTGTTAAAGATGGGCAATAGCAGTGAAGTCAAGGTGTTTGGTGTTGGCATAGTTTATTTGAGAACTAATAATGGTTCAATGTTAGTTCTTTAGAATGTCAAAATTGCTCCAACGTTCCTTTCAATTTGATCTCTCAGGAAGATTAGATTATGAAGGTTATCATAATGCCCTCTTTAATGTCCAATGGAAGCTCACCAAGGGATCGTTAGTAGTGGCCTCGAGGAGTCAAGTCTTCTCATTTATATGTGACACATGGCTCTAGTCTTAATGACTATAAACCCGGTGGAAAGTGATACTTTATCAAAATTGTGGCACAAAAGACAGAGTCATATGAGTGAGAGGGAGATTACGTGTTTGGCTAAGAAAAGTGCTTCCTAGAGTGAAACAAGAAAAACTGAAAAGGTGTATCCATTGTTTAGCTGGAAAACAGATAAGGGTTTCCTTTAATAACCATCCTCCTTCAAGAAAACCCGAATTATTGGAGCTACTACACTCTAATTTGTGTGATCCTTTTAAAGTAAAGTCAAAAGGCGGTGCACTTTATTTTCTGACCTTCGTTGATTATCATTCTCGCAAGCTCTAGGTGTATCCTTTGAAATCCAAAGATCAAGTACTTGGCATGTTTAAGGAATTTCAGGCATTAGCTGACAGTCACGAAAGAAATTAAAATGCGTTCGCACTAACAAAGGTGGTGAATATTATGGTCCGTTTAATAACTATTGCAAAGAACAAGGAATTCATTATCAGAAAACTCCACCCAAGATGTCTCAATTGAATGGTTTGATAGAGAGGATGAAACTCTAGTTGAGAGAGTTAGATGCTTGCTTTCAGAGGCTAAACCTCCAAATACATTTTGGGCGGAAGCACTTAATGCAGTTACTTATGTTGTCAATTTGTCTCCTGCTGTTGCTTTGGATGGTGATGTCCCGGACAGAGTTTGGTTTACCAACGATGTTTCTTATAATCACCTGAGAGTTTTTAGGTGTAAAGCTTGTGTGCATGTTTCTAAAGATGAGAGATCGAAACTGAATGTCAAACTAAGTAGTGCATCTTTATCAATTATGGTCAAAATGAGTCTAGATATCGTTTTTATGATCCAGTTGACAATAAACTTATTAGAAGTTGTGATAGAATATTCTTTGAAGACCAGACAATAGAAGATATTGACAAAGCTGAGAAGATAGATTCTCAGAGTAATGAGAGCTTAGTCGATATTGATCCATTTTCAATTGCTAAGGCACCTATTGCACATGAAGGAACCCAAGATAATAATAAAGATAATGATCAAGATCAAAATAATCATCATAATGTAGATGATATAGATGCTCCAGTTGATGAAGTTGTAGTTGATCAGCAACTAATTTCTGCTCAGGTATCTACTTTGAATGCTCCTGAAATCTCTTTTAGAAGATTTACAAGGGAGAAGAAAAAATACATGCGCTATCATCCTGATGAGTATGTATTTTTGACTGAGATGAGAGAACCTAAGAGTTATGATGAAGCCATGCAAGATACTCACAAATATGAGTGAATAGAAGCCATAGAAGATGAGATGAAGTCACTCCATGAGGATGACACATAGGAGTTAGTGAAATTGCCGAAAGGTAAGAGAGCTTTTTCAAACAAACGGATATTCAGAGTAAAGCAAGATCAACATACCTCTGTGCCTAGATACAAGGCGAGGTTAATTGTTAAGGGTTTTGGCCAAAAGAAGGGAGTTGACTCTAATGAATTTTTCTCCTCTGTTGTGAAGATGTCTTTTATTCGTATGGTTCTAAGCTTAGCCGTGAGTCTAGATTTAGAGGTTGAGAAGATACACACTGATGACAATCCTTTGGATATACTGACAAAGGCGGTAGTTGCAGATAAACATGCGTTTTGTAGAAAATTGGTAGACATGAAGCCTGTCAATAGTTCCTCTACTGGAAGACATATTTGGCCCCTTGGCGGGGG